>JAFVLL020005464.1:0-34888 GCA_021397915.2 Tor tambroides | reverse complement strand
ACTCCTGAGGGTCTGGCTGTAGACTGGATCGCTGGAAACATCTACTGGGTGGAGAGTAACCTAGATCAGATCGAAGTGGCCAAACTGGACGGGACGATGCGCACCACTCTACTAGCCGGAGATGTGGAGCATCCGCGGGCCATCGCCCTGGACCCCAGAGAGGGGTAAGCAGTCCATCATTATTAGTTTAATACTTCTGAAACTTGTATTGAGCCTCTTCAGGATAACCTGTTTTGTAAACTGCGTTATTGTAGTATTGTTATAGACCTGTTATGATCTCACTGTATAGTCACTTTTTAATTTTTTAATGTTTCAAGTGCCCTTAAAGAAGTAGTTCACCCAAGAATTAAAATGAAAAATGAAAATGGAAATCATTTACTCACCCTAATGTTGTTCCAAATACAAAACAAATTCTAAAGAATGTTGATGCTGCCCTTTTCCAAACAGCAAAAGAATAAAAGCTCTATAAAGAATGCTGCGACCAAAACACTCTTGGGTCACACTTTATTTTAAGGTCCAATTCTTGCCATTAACAAACCATTAACTATGACTTTTGCCTCAATAAACTCCTAATTTGCTGCTTATTAATAGTTAGTAAGGTAGTTGTTAAGTTTAGGATTAGGGTTGTAGAATATAGTCATGCAGAATATGTGCTTTATAAGCACTAATAAACAGCCAATTTGTTAATAATAGGCATCCTAATAAACAATTAGTTAGTAGTGAAAATTGTACCCTATACTAAAGTGTTACCCACGTTTGACAGCAGCATTAAAAAGGCCCTCATCTGTCCTTTGATTCTGTAGAATCCTGTTCTGGACAGACTGGGATGCAAGCATGCCCAGGATAGAGGCTGCATCCATGAGTGGGCATGGCAGACGCACCATCCATAAGGAGACGGGCAGTGGAGGATGGCCCAATGGACTGACTGTGGACTATCTGGAGCGCCGCATTCTGTGGATAGATGCCAGGTAAATTTGGCTGTCAGTTCACCTTTTAATACTTAATCCTGTTCTCAACACATGCAATTCAGTAATTTACAGGAGTGACAATCACATTCTACAACTGAATAGACTCCTGAAAAATGCAGATAGTGACAACCGCATTTGCAGAAATCCTATGTAGTGTGTATGGAACCAAACTGAGCAACTAGTTGTTAATGACATATTTAAATGTGAATCAGAGTTGCTGTGCAAGAAATCACAGGAAAAACAGGTACGTCTTGACTCAGTGTTGACAGATCTTTTTATAAGAAAACAAATGACAACAAGCCTATAGTAAACTTGATCACACTTAATTTTAAGGTCCAATTCTCACCATTAACAAACCATTAACTATGAGTTTTGCGTAAATAAACTCCTAATTTGCTGTTTATTAATAGTTAGTAAGGTAGTTGTTAAGTTTAGGATTGTGTAGAATATTGGTCATGCAGAATATGTGCTTTATAAATACTAACAAACAGCCAACATGTTAATAATGGGCATGCAAATAAGCAACTACTTAATAGTGAGAATTGGTCCCTATGCTAAAGTGGTACCGTGAACTTAAATCTGAACACAGTAGGCTATCTTGGAAATAAGCCACATACCAAAATATCACAACCTGCACCTGCCTACACCTACAACTCCAAAAACTGGATCGTTTTATGTGCCAAATCCAAACAAGCCCAAAGACATTTAATAAACAATGTTTGTAATAAGTGGACAAGACAACACTTCAAGAGTGCTCTCTGCAAAGTAGCCTAATGACAGCTCTGTCGACAGTGGTTTAGTTAAAACCACCGAACATAATGAGTCTTTAGTTGCTGTAATAGTACTTTGGACGAAAATAGCAGATTCCAAATGCATGAGGTGGCAAAACATTGCTATGGTTACAATGATGTCAATCATCACAATTTCAAGAGTGAGTTCTATTCCATATACACACAAAACTGTAATTTAGGGGAGTCACTCCCGTATTGTCACTCCTGAAACCTTACAGTGTGTACGAGGACAGTGTGGTCTATGGACAAGCTCCTGGATTCATGGAAGTTGGTCCTACACTGTTTAGGTTTTACGGATTCAACTTAAATTTGTATTTAAATAATTTCGTTAACTAATATAATGTTAATATACCAATCTATGGAAGTACTGAAATCTGTTTTGTACCTTTGTAATACACTGATAACCACCAAAAGCTGGTGGTGATGAGAGTCACATAATGAACCAAAGCTCACCACAAGCCGCTTTTAAACGCTAACACATATAGAAGGTGCACCGTGTCATTCACACAAACACTAAACACCATCATGGTGAGACTCATGAAATTGACATAATGCAATAAACATTAATTTAACAACATTAGATGTAACATACAACCCTAATGTACACAACTGATAAGAAAAAAATAAGAAGAAACATAGTTATTTAAACAAAAAAACATCAAATATGAAATGTAACGCAGGGAATTCTGGGAATGTCAATTTACGGTTATTTACTGTAAATTATACATTCTAGTGGGGAACTTACCATTAACCAATTAATAGGTTTTTACAGTCTTTTACCGTTAAAATCACGACCATTATTCACAATGTAGAACAAACCAAACAGTTCCCTGACCCAATGCCGATCCCTAACCCTATGATGTTCATTCCCACTCCTGGATGGCCACTGACCTGCAGAGTTTATCTCCAGCACAACTTCCTGGAAGTTTCTAGTCATCCTGAGGACCCTGAATAGCTGATTCAGGTATGCTGGAACTCTGCTGGAAGTGGACACTCCAGGAGCAGGGTTGGAATTTAAAGTCTTGTAAATTTGGTAGCTAAAATCTACCTAATTTTACAGAGTATTTTCATTTTGTGCTTGCTATCAGAAATGAGTGACCATAGAAATGATTTATTTATGTCTTGTGTCTCAGATCTGATGCAATCTATTCGGCCAAGTATGATGGGTCGGGACTGATCGAGGTGCTCAGAGGACATGAGTATCTCTCGCATCCGTTCGCTGTGACGATGTACGGCGGAGAGGTGTACTGGACAGACTGGCGCACAAACACACTGGCCAAGGCCAACAAATGGACAGGAAACAATGTCACTGTGGTTCAGAGAACAAACACACAGCCTTTCGATCTACAGGTGTACCACCCATCTAGACAACCACAAGGTAATCTTCAAATTTTATTTCAAAGTTACGTTGATAGTGATATTACTAATGGCTATTTCACACAGCAAAGGAAAACAGTGGTATATATCAAAGTACCGTGGTATAACCATTTAATACGGTCAATGTACATTACCTTCACAAAACCTCTTCGTAAAGAGTAACTGATTCAAAACGCTTGATTCTAATGCATTCCAAAAGCATGATTCGGTTAAATGCAAACCTCGCCTCACAACCGATTCTGATGACAAATACTAACTCCTAACCTTAACGTATACACTAACCTTAACTTTAGTATAGCATTGGTAGCACATCTTGATAGATAACAGTACTGTTTGTTGTCATCAGATCCATCCGTGATTTTTGAATACATGAAGTCTAAACTATTGTTGACAGCATGTTTGAGCCATGAATTCAGCTGCAGGGTTGGGTTTGAGCTTAGCTGGTTTGTGAAGTTAGCGTTTGGGATGTTAGCATGTTCCTAAGCTAACAGCACAGTCATCTTAACTACAAAAGATACATTGAACACATAATGGATAAATTTGTACATTTTCAATGAATCCTTTTTTTATTTTCTTTTTGAGAATTGAGCTCATCAAAATGCATTGTGGGACCCTTATTCATGAAGTATACATGCGATGCTGAAGAAGTTTCTAGTGAAGTTTCTTCATTTGATCATTTTTTCATTTTAAACACCCCAAAATTGATTCCAAATACCACAGTGTTCAACATAAAGCGTCACTTTGAGCAACAGCCTTGCTGTCTGGATATCTGTCACGGTGCACACACGAGGGAGGATACAGGAACACGCAGACGAGGACGTAACTCAAATAATAGTCTTTAATTAATCATCAGGGCAAGACAAGGCAGGACAAGGCAAGGCTGAGACAGACAGGAACACCGGGGAGTAACGAGTAGACCAGACGACACGAAACTGAACAGGCATGAACTAATATACACACGTTAATGAGACAAACACAGCTGAACAGACTTAACTAATAATCACATGAAACAAGGACAGGAAACAAACCAAATAAGGACACAAGAGGCAGGAACACATGACACACACACACGACAGAACCCTGACAATATCATAGATAATTTCATAAGTTTTATTGTTGTGTACATTTTTAATTGTTTGATTAATTGTTCAGTAAACTTTAAATCTGTGAACGATCACAGGCCAAATTGAGGGAGGAGCCAGTCTGCTTGATGGACACGTGTGTTGATGATGTTTGGCGCTTAATAAAGCAGCATGTGAATAAACTTGTCAGGATAGTTTAGCTCAGCGACTTCATCTTATAGAGGCAGACATCTGTTTATTCATGTCTGACAGGAGCAGACACACGGGATGAATTGGTTTGGACATGCTTTCAGAAGTTCCACTATCTGTTTTGAACCTATAACCTTTGGATTTCTTATTCTTACTTACTTTTTCATCATACTTCCTACTCTTATCAAACAGAATAGGTATAGATCATGACATCAAAATAGCCAAATGTTGGCCAATTAATCTGCATTAGTCTAACATTGGTTCCTGTCTCAGCTGGTTTGGTTTCTTGGTGGCGGTGTGAAGGTGTAATGGCACAATAAAGCTCAATACTTCACTGCCTCTCATCTCTCTCTCCAGCGCCGAACCCGTGTGCTGCTAACGGTGGTTTGGGTCCATGTTCTCACCTGTGCTTGATCAACTATAATCAGACGTTCTCCTGTGCTTGCCCACACCTCATGAGACTAAGTGAAGACAACCACACCTGCTATGGTATGAACTAGAGCTCATCTTCAGATTTATTCCCAACTTGACAGAATCTGTGTTATATGCTATTTTACATCTTACTTTTTCTTTTTTTTTTCTTTTTTAATGGGCTTCTTGATAGAATCCTGCATGAATGAAAACTAGCAGTGATAACACTAACTTCACTTCCCTATTCCTAAACTAAAACTATAAAAAAATAGTTCTGTTAATTTAAATAATTAAGTAAAATAAAATATAAATATAGCTGCAAGCATCAATTAAAGGGCCAAGCACAACAGAGGTAAAATGAAAAGCTAAGGAGCTGTCTTTAATTACTCCTTAAAGACCAGGGTTCTCCAACCCTGCTCCTGGCATTCCGAATCTAATGATACCATATGATTTTTGGTCTGTTCAGAAGTTATAAGCAGAAATGTACATTTTTTGACCAGTAGGTGGTGCTGTGCCGAAACTACTCGTGTGCCCTCAGGTCATGCTTGTTATAACAAATATCAAGTTTGGTCAGAATCTGCTGGAGTCCGCTAGGGTCCGCTATGGTATGCTTGATGCATCATCGGAGGGTGTGCACGGAGGCTCTGCGCACCCTTATTTTTGTGACCGCGAGGTCAGTAGGCTACAAAAGCACCAACTGCGCATGCGCAGGCTGTGTGAAGAAGCCTGTTGCTACTTGAACCTGTACAATCTGTCTATAAAACAATATAAAGACAGCCAGATGTGCAATAACTCTGGGCAATTGTTTGTTCACGTTTGTTTACTGTTGAAGCCGATCTACTGCGCATGTATGGAACACGTCCGCAGAGCAGACCATCAGCGTACGCTTTCGGTAGTATAAATACAAGTAGTTCGCATCTGTGCTGTCCGTGTACGCGTCCGGATTGCTCATGCGGAAAGTATAACACAGGCTATAGCCTCGTGTCCATTTTTGCACAAACTTCGTAAAACTTGTTAATGCACTTTACGAAAATGGTTTGGTATGTCAAAAAGCTTTTGATAATTTTTTTTGCCAGAATGCTCTGAAGATTTTGGTGAAAATTGGACAAATTGTCTAGGATAAGTTCAAAAAAGTTTTTCGGAAAATTCATATAATTGCAATCGTTCCACTTCAGCACAATCAAATTATACTATAATCTACTTCAGTTTTTTCAGCAATTAAAGTGCAATAAGTACAAAATTAGTTGTTCCAATTTAGCAGACTTTAAGTTATGTCTTAGGTGAAGGTAAACAATTGAGAAAGAAAGAGGATAACAATAACAGCAGTTTAATGTCCCTGTTGCTTTCTGTGCCATGTTAATCAAACAACAAAACATAGAGGAAAAAAAACACTTTTGTAGCTTTAACACAGATTTAATTTATACAGTGAAGACTATGCAGTGTTATTTTACATTTGATTATTCAATTTCTGTACCTGAATACTGTAAGACTTGCCTTAAAAATACAAAGCACTGTTTATTTCATTTGCATCTTTGTTCTATTATATTTATCTATGCTTGTAATTTGTTTATTTCCTATGCTGATTTTCTCACATACAAAATCACCCCAATCATTGATTTTTGTTTTGTTTTGTTTTTTTTCCAAATAGAGCTATTCAAGTCATCTGGTGATTCTTTTTTTTTTTTCATATCGCAATATATATCGCAGAAAAGCAAAATATCGCAATGTGAGTTTTTTCCAATACCGTGCAACCCTACTTTAAGTATACCAGTTTAGTGTACCAAAAGTACAATTGCAGGGTATTTTTATTAAGTACATATGTAAATGTATTTGTAGTATACCTTACATGACAATGTATTTCAAATACATTTTATTATATTTATTTTTCACTAGGGTTGATTTTGCTTTTAGACCTTTAATGTTCAAAAATTCTTAGCAGAAACATTTGGGTGCTACAGAATTTGAGTTAGAGACTTCAAATTCACCTCCAGTAGGTGGTGAAACTACTTCTGTGCCCTTAGGTCATGCTTGGTATAACACATACAAGTTTGCTCAGAATCCGCTAAAGCGTTAAGAAGATACAGCATCATTTGCATGAATTTTTGCATGAATTTTGTCAAATTCGTTAACACACTTTACGAGAATGGTTTGATCTTACAGAAATAAAAAAAGGAAAAAATTGAGTCAAGGCATCAGAGGAAAGAGAATTTTGCTTCTAGACCTTACATTTCAAAAGTTATTAGCAGAAATATGAGTGCAGCAAGTGGTTCTATGGGCTGCCAGAAAGAAGGAAAAGAACTAATAATAATGACAAAACCCCGTAACAGAAGTACTAAAAAAATCAAACTACAGTTAAACAAATCAAAATGAAAACTGAAATTATAAAAATAAAAGCTATTTCAAAATATTAATAAAAACTATTATATTAGTGTATAAATAATACTAAAATAATGCTGAATAATAATAAAGAAAATGATATAATCCACACGAAGGGAACCTCCAGGCAACCCTGACCAAAAACAAGAACAAACCATGACTGAAACACAAGAGCTTACAGTAACTCCACAGAGAAATCAGGGCTAATTAACTACAGGTGTGGCTAATGATGGTAACCATAGAAACAGAAACCAAACACAGGAAGGAAGTACAGAGATAATGGAAACTGAAAATACATTACAACATAAAAGTCCTTGCAAAACAGCAGACACAACACGAGGATTGTTACAGTATGCAGTGGATCAAATTTCTCATAGATCTTTGCTTCAAAAAGCCTTCACTTTCAAACATGCTATTAAAAATAATAACGATAATAATAATAATAAAACTTGTATATGTTATAATGTACTTTGAGTTATGCATTGCATTTTGTTATGTTTTAGGTTGAAAGAAATTTCTCTTAACCGAAAATGTTCTGGTAATTTTCACCCAGGACATTTTTTGTTTTTCTTACATTGCAGAGTGCTTTAAAGATTCTAGACACACAAAAATATCAGCCTTTCTTATAATTAATACATTTATTTTCCCCAAAGTTATGTTTCAGTTTGACATTACCAGTCATTGGATCTTCATAGCCTGCTGACATTTCAATTCATTGCCACAGAGGAATCTTTTTTCACAGTGACCTTTTGTCCGGTTTGATTTGTCTCCTTTTTGGCCCCGGTCATGACGGGTGTCTCTGTGTCTCTTCCAGAGTCGCGTCAGTTCCTATTGTACGCCCGTCAGATTGAGATAAGAGGAGTGGACATCTATAATCCATACTACAACTACATCATCTCCTTCACCGTCCCTGACATCGACAACGTCACGGTTGTGGATTACGACGCTCTGGAACAGCGCATCTATTGGTCAGATGTTCGGACTCAGACCATCAAGAGGGCCTTCATCAACGGCACAGGAATAGAGACGGTGGTGTCTGCAGGTACAGCATTCATTCAGTTTGACTTCAGCTTGACTGGAATGAAAGCAATTGCACATGTATATCAGAAAATAACTGCTTCAAACAGTGGTTTCATTTGTTGTGT
The DNA here is from genome assembly GCA_021397915.2 of Tor tambroides. NCBI lineage: Eukaryota > Metazoa > Chordata > Actinopteri > Cypriniformes > Cyprinidae > Tor > Tor tambroides. Next base: position 26,549 of record JAFVLL020005464.1, on the reverse strand, counting down.
TTTATTGGGTTGGCTTAATATGAGAATTACTTCATTCCTTTGCTAGTGGACTTGCTACCTGGGAGGAATATATTAGAAATGTACGTTACTAGCACATAATTAGAGTTTGTGTAATCAGAAGTTCAATTTTAAATACACTACCATTCAAAAATATGGGGTCAGTATATTTTTGTTTGTTTTTTTGTTGGAATGAATACTTTTATTAAGCAAGGTTAAAAAGTGACAGTAAATGCATTTATAATGCAACAAAAGATTTCTGTTTCAAAGAAATTCTGTTCTTTTGAACTTTCTCTTCATTAAAGAATCCTGAAAAATAAAACCGTGACCGTATTCTACAAAAATATTCAGCAGCACAGCTGTTTTCAACATTGATAATAATCAGAAATGTTTCTTGAGCAGCAAATCAGCATCTTAGAATGATTTCTGAAGGATTGTGTGACACTGAAGACTGGAGTAATGATGCTTCTGATCACAGGAGTAGAAAACAGGCTTTTAATAATAGGCCTCTAAAAAAAGCTGCTGGTTTTTACTGGTTTTATTGTATTTTTGATCAAATAAATACACATGCCTTGATGAGCAGACTGAAGAGACTTTCAGAAACTAAAAAAAATCTTACATTTGACTAGTTCAGGTTTTAAATTTTGTTTCAAGTTTAAATTTAAAAGCATATACTGGTTGTGACTGATTGTTATCACAGTCAGAATGTAATTGTGATTAGTTATTCTGTGGGATTAAAAGCATACGTTTGTTCAATTAAGACCAAAATCATGGTTGTCAGAATGACAAATACATCTGTGTAATCTGTATGACATTCTTTCTTCTGTGCATCACAAAAGGAATATGTTTTGAAGAATGTCTCAGTGTTTTTGCTCATACAGTGTAAGCCAGTGTTGTTTTGGACCCCACTGAATTTCATTATAGGGACAAAAACTAATGAAACATTATTTAAAATATCATCTTTTGTGTTTCACAGAAGAAAAAAAAGTCATACAGATTACATAGATGCATCTGTCATTCCGTCAACTACGATTTCTAAGATTTTCGGGGGAAAAAATGTTGACATGAGTGTAAATAAGTGATGACAGAATTTCAGTTTTTGGTGAACTATCCCGTTGAGTTGAATCCCATAATTTCCACAAGGCTTTAGAATATCAGGATGTTGTTGTTTAAATCTTGTTATTGTGTGTATGAGAATCTCAGTCATTGTTTACAGTGCAGAACTGCTGTCCTGTTTACAGTCAAGTGTGTTTTTAGAGAGTGCTGTTTAAGTAAAATTAGCACAGCCCTCAAAACCAAATTACAGACATGTTGGGTTTTATGATGAAATAATGACTCACACTTTACCATCCGTCTTTCTCTTCATCCAGATGTTTATCCCTGTGGAAATGCACTGAATGTTTAGATGTCTTTGTCTGTCATCGGATTATATTGATTCAAAAGGATTAATATCTGGAAATGGTTATGTTGTGTGTCTTGCGTGTGATCAGATATTCCCAACACACATGGTCTGGCGGTGGACTGGGTGTCACGTAATCTCTTCTGGACCAGCTATGACGGCAATAAGAAACAGATCAACGTCGCCAGACTGGATGGCTCCTTCAAAAACGCTGTTATTCAGGGCCTGGACAAACCCCACTGCCTCGTGCTGCATCCCATACTGGGGTGAGTTCACGCATGCCACAGACACTTATGACATTTACCCCAGAACGCTAACACAACAACACAGCTGACTTCCTAAAGATGCAAAACAGGATGCAACCACATGCACTCTTGTTTTCTCATCTTTTACTGGAAGACATGATGACACAGAGTACAGGCTTTAGGAAAGTTTCCATTGGATTGATTGATTGATTTTATTTTATTTATTTAAATTTTTTTGCATGAAAAAGAGAAACATATATCTAGTATAAAGCAAAAAGACAAAATAAAAAAATAAAAAAATGAAGAGGCTTTTCACATGAATTTTTACATGTGGCCCATTTCAGACACTGCTCTGTACAGGAGATACTCATAAACAGACACCTGATGTGAAAAATGGTCCAAACTGCTTTTTGTCATTGTCCTTTTTTATTGTCTGTCACGCTAGTGGAAATGAAGCTTGTAATGAAATACAGAAAATCATGGAGTGAAATAGTCACCCATTATTTAAAAAAAAAAACTGCAATTTACACATGCACCAAGTGTGTTGTTTTAGTATCACTGAGATACTAATGTGTGTGTATATATATAATATATATATATATACATATATTCATTTTCATTTATTGGTTTTCGTTTTTTTTAGTTTTCATTATTTTAGTACTTCATTAAACTAAACAAATTATACATTTTGCCCTGTCAACTTTTATAACTTTAATTTCAGTTCATGTTTATTTTATTTCACAATAACTGTTTTTTTATGGTTTTAGTTAACTATAATAACCCTGCTTAATAACACTTCTTAATGACACATAAACAGATTAACAGAAATATTCGTTTGGGTAACCCAGAAATCCTTTAAAAAAAATTCTGTAGGGCCACATTTCTGTCATGCTCTTTTAACTCTTTGTGCACGGTGGAAATGAATTCCTTCATTTAAATAATTCATTTAAAATGATTTGTTCACTGATTTGTTTGCAGTAGAAACACCACTGCTGCACATTCACTTTGAAGCACTCAGCACTTGCTGCTTAAATAAGTAAATCATGATTTAATAATCGGACAAGGCCGTATTGTGATTTCAGGTTTATTCTGGTTAATTAAGGTGCATGTTTGGTGATGGGATATAACCTGCTTAACATTCTTGTTTCATGTCCAGGAAACTGTACTGGACTGATGGAAATAACATCAGCATGGCCAACATTGACGGCACGAACCGTACCGTGATCTTCACCAATCAGAAAGGACCAGTGGGTGAGTGACAGCTGAGACAGAAGAGACTGTCCTCTGGGTCTTTTCCCTCTGGTGTTCATTCAGGCTCAAAAAGTGGATTACAGGATTGTACTGTGTTGTATAACTAATCAGATGGATACATTACTTATGGGAATAATATTAGAATTGTCCTCTTAATTATCATTTCTTTTGTGTACTTGTGAGCTAACAACAACCGTTTACCAGTGTGAGAGAATCAGGTGGTTCAGATTATTACATTCTTCTACTTTTTTGTTAGGTTTTTTTTTGGCCTTTATTGCATAAAACAGTAAGCAGACAGAAAGCAATAGGTGGAGAGACTGGAACAGGATCTGGAAAGAACCCCAAGCTGGGAATTCAGGTCGCCCAAAGCCCATCTACAAGACTTTGGCTCCAACATGTACATGCGTTATTTTCTTTATTTAATGCATTTTAAGTTTAAAAATTACACTTTTGGTTTTCTGTGACATTCCTGTTGCGAAAGTCAACAAAACTTGTCTTGGAGTTTCTTAGTCTTATCACCCTTATCAGGGTGTATCATGATGTGATATGTTATGATATGTTAATACCAATTTCAAACTTAGCAATTGATGAAAAAACATAATTACTTTGAAAAATGTATAATAAATCATCAAGTAATTTTAAAATGTTGTATAATATATAAAATATAAAAAAACAATGAATTTTAAATGAAACATTTGAAAATTATTGCAATTTTTATTTATTTATTAAATTAATACATTTAATATATGTAAATGTAAAATTATAACTTTACATTCCTAAAAAAAAAAAATAATAATAATAAATAATATATACAGTAAGAGGAATAAACCACTCCCTCCGGATTCCTCCTCCAGTCCCCAGTGCTCCCCTTGTGTTCTCCATCACCCTGTAATATAAGACTGCCATTTATTATCTTTCAGCTACCAAAATCCATAAGTGTGTGTGTGTGTGGTGTGTGGTGACATTACTGCTCACCCTCGCTCTGTTGTTGTTGCATATACTCTCCTTCTTTCCTCATGCTAGCTCAAGAATCGCAAGTCCCTTCCTGCCCAGAAATAATGCCAGTTCACAAATCCCAGAGTCCGCTTCAGAGAGTGAAATCCCTGAGTCCGTTCTAGAAAGAGAAATTCCAGAGGCTGTTCATGCCCCAGAGCCCAGCTTGTTTTCGCAGCGCAGTTGGATCCAGCAACCACTGAGCCAGAATTAAAGTCCGCATGAAATCAAAATTGACTTTATTTACTTTATTAGCGCGAATTGCTAGTTAATCCGCTGAAAAAAAAGTTTGTCTTGGTAATCTTTAATCAAAATCTGAACATTTACTTCCGCTCTGGAATGGCATTCCTTCTCTGATGATGTCAGTTTGACGGCTTGGGCAGAATATCCTTTTAAACACACCTCTCCAGCCGTTAGATTGCTATGAGTGAGAGACAGAGAGGAGGAGCGCAAAAATAAACCCCCGCCCTCTATTCAATATTCTGTTTCAGCTGGAAATACGTCACTACACTGAAATAAAGTCGGCAGCAACTTCCGGTTCACACGGACTTTAACATCTGCTCTGTCTCTAATGGCTCATTTATGCATGTTTGGGCAACACACACGCCTGTAATCTCCCCCAAGAAAATCTGCACCATTAACCGGGTGGCTATACCAGATTGGCTGAGGTCACAGCCAAAGAGGGCATTCTGAACTCCAGTATCTCCTGCTCCTTCATCACAGCCACGGAGGTCGATCCTAACTCCTGTATTCCCTGTGTTCCTAGCTCCCTTGTTGCAACCATGGGGGCTTTATCTATAAATACGGGTGGCCTGCTGCCGCCAGCGCCGCCTTTATTTATCTTTTTAATCTATTAATCCAGAATTGATTAATCTTTTTTAACATTAGAAATCCATAGTCCATGCTAGCTCGATTCATTAACTAATATTAACAGAAGCAACTTTTCATTTTAATAATGTATAATGCTTTAGATGTATTTTTTATTGTTAGTTAACAAATGGAACCTTATTGTAAACTGTTGCCTATGTTTATATGCATATTTAGGAAATGAGACCCAATGTGTCTGATGACATTCTTTATAATAACTTGTGCAGTACCCTAGTATAAAACAGTAAAACATTTTTAAAAAGTTCATTCTTTGTGCTGCAGGTCTGTCCATAGATTTCGACACAGAGCACCTGTACTGGATCAGCTCAGGAAACAGCACCATTAACCGCTGTAAGCTGGACGGATCAGGACTGGAGGTGTTAGACGCGGTCAAAGGCAAACTGAACAAAGCCTCTGCGCTGGCTATCATGGGTAAATACAGCACTGATCGTTTGATTGGCTGTCTTTTTTGAAATACTAATGTTTTGACTGATGTTGTGTAGGGAATAAGCTGTGGTGGGCGGATCAGGGCACGGATGAGATCGGCACCTGTGATAAGAGTGATGGAGGAGACTGGAAGGTCTTGAGAAACAGCACGTCTCCCATGATGCACATGAAGATCTACAATGAGACCGTGCAGACAGGTTCAAGAATCAGCTGCATGCAGTGTCTAAGGAATTAATCAACTGACAGCCAAAAAAAACTGTGCTGAGTGCAAATTGCAATTTTCAAGCTAGTTCCTTGTGCCTACTTTGAGCCTCATTAGCATCGACAAAAGGATTGTTTGTGCTGAAAATAATGACCTTGACTTAATTTAAAGCGATAGTTCACCCAAAAATGAAAAATTGCTGAACATGAACTCACTCTCAGGCCATTCAAGATGTAGATGAGTTTGTTTGTTCATCTGAACAGACTTCAAGAAATATATCATTATATCTCTTGCTCACCGGTGGATCCTCTGCAGTGAATGGGTGCCGTCAGAATGAGTCCAAACAGCTGATAAAAACATCACAATAAACCACAAGTTATCCACACCACTCCAGTCCATCAATTAACATTTTGTGAAACAAAAAGCTGCATGTTTGTTTGAAACAAATGAATCATTCAAATGCTTGAACTTTGGTTAAAAATAGCGCTTCCTCCAGTGAAAAACTTACCACCCATATTTGTTTAGATCTGTTTTGAACAGATTGGTCTTGTAAACAGTGCTTGATCTGATTCAGACCAGATGCATTTTTCACTGGAGAAGGCAATATTGTCGATTATGGATTTGTATTTTAGCCCAAAACAATGTTTTAAAAGTGTTATAATGATGGATTTATATTTTGCAAACACGGCGTTTCGCTTCACCAGATGTTAACTGATGGACTGGAGTGGTGTGGATTATTGTTATGTTTTTATCAGCTGTTTGGACTCCCATTCTGACGGCACCCATTCACTGCTGAGCAAGTGATGGAATGATACATTTCCCTCTTCATCTTGGATGGCCTGAGGGTGAGTAAAGTTTCAGCATATTTTCATTTTTGGACGAACTATTCCTTAATTTAATTTAGTGCAGATGACCTCTGGTTAAACTGAATTGTGGGTGTTTTTTTAGATGCATCGCTTTTGTACTGAAATTCGTCCCTTAGGTAAACTGAGTTTGCTGGCCTTGAGTATGTGTGTTGTATCATCAGGTTCAAACATGTGCAGCAACAACAACGGTGACTGCTCTCAGCTGTGTCTGCCCACGTCTCCCACCACCCGCTCCTGCATGTGCACCGCGGGATACAGCCTGAGGAGCGGACAGCAGTCCTGTGAGGGTACGAACCTGACATTCACACACAATACACACCTGACATTCAGACTCTCAATTATGTGTGACTTCCTTCTGGGAAAATGACATGGAGGTACAATAGACCACAATGTTTGCATTTGCTTCAGAGGACACCATAAGAAACTTACAAAGGAGCAGAAAACAGCACAATAATATTAGAAGACACTGTAGGTTGTACTAGTTTTTCTGCAACTCCCAATTTATTAGTTAAAGATTCTACAAAATGCTTTGTAGTCAACAAACAAAAACATTTATTTTAAAAAAAGCACAGTAAATTGTAACCGCATAAATGCATGGGGTAAATGGGTGTTGCTTCAACTATGGATGTTTTTACCTGAGAAATAATGAAACGGACCCATTTGTCTTGCTGTTTTTATAGATGGCATCTTATGTACACATAATTAAACTTTCACACTTTTTTGTAAGCTGTCAATTATTGACATTTGTTTTTGTTTGTTTTTTCATTAAATTGATCAAAAGTGACGGTGGACACATTTGTAATGTTATAAAACATTTCCAAATAAATGCTGTTCTTTTAAACTTTCTATTCATTAAAGAATCCTGAAAAAATAAAACTATCAAGGTTTTCATATAATTTCTGAAGAATCATGTGACAATGAAGACTGGAGTAATTATGCTGAAAATTCAGCTTTGATCACAGGAATGAATTACATTTTAAAATATATTACAATTGAAAAAAAAAAGTATTATATTATTTACATGATAAATGTTTTTACTGTGACCTTGGTGAGCCAACCTTCAAAACTCTGAAGGGTAATGTATATTAAGATTAGTTTTGGAGGGAAAAACAAGAATAAAACAATAAAATCTACACATAAAGGAATTTGAAAAGCAGACATTAATTGTTTAATACCTGTATTTGAAGAAAAAGCCTGAAGCGTGGTGATTGCTGTGTTGATTTCAGGTGTGGGCTCTTTCCTGCTGTACTCTGTTCATGAGGGCATTAGAGGAATCCCACTGGACCCCGCTGACAAATCCGATGCCCTTGTACCGGTTTCAGGAACATCACTCGCCGTCGGGATTGATTTCCATGCCGGTGAGTCTCAACACTAATGATTTATAATCCTGATGTTTTCAGATGTACAAGAGTGGTATAATATGATCAGGTGTTAAATTGAGCTGGAACACACATTCCAAATAAGAACAATTATGTTTATCTCTCAGGAAATTGAATACATGTGACCCTGGACCACAAAACCAGCTTTCCATTGATGTATGGTTTGTTAGGATAGGACAACTATTTGAAAATCTGGAATCTGAGGGTGCAAAAAAATCAAAATACTGAGAAAATTGCTTTTAAAGTTGTCCAAATGAAGTTCTTAGGAATGCATATTACTAATAAAAAAACATGTTTTGATATATTTTATGGTAGGAAATTTACAAAATGTCTTCATGGAACACGATCTTTACTTAATATCCTAATGATTTTTGGCTTAAAACAAAATTCGATAATTTTGAGTCATCCAATGTATTTTTGGCTATTGCTACAGATATACCTGTGCTACTTAAGACTGGTTTTGTGCTCCAGGGTCACATATTTGAATATGTTCTAGTCTGGTTTTTGCTGTTGTAGTATGTATACTTTGGCTCCAAAAAGCACCCTGTGTCTTGTACACATTGTGATGTATGAAAAAAAAAAAAAGTAAACTCAATTTACTTCATTTCTATCCTGTTTCCTGTAGTTTTGCCTTTAATTCATTTTATTATTATGTACTTTAATAATTACTGGAAGCATTTATTTTTATTTTGTGAATTTCTTGGCTACATTCTGTTGTTTTAATTTTTTACTTTTTAATTTTTAGGTTCTGGTGTCAATATGCAATGTATTATAAACAAAGTTAAACATGACCAAAAAAAAAAAGCCCTCCAGAACTGTAAAATTCATTTTTTTTCCCAGTAACTGTATTTAATCGTTGTAATAATTCATATGTGTGTTCTTTCTATTGTCATGTAGATAATGACACCATCTATTGGGTTGACATGGGTTTGAGCACCATTAGCAGAGCTAAGAGAGATCAGACGTGGAGAGAGGACATCATCACTAACGGCATCGGCCGCGTGGAGGGCATCGCTGTCGACTGGATTGCCGGTGAGTCTCAAAAACAGACACTTTTGCCACTTTCATGTGCATTTAGAGCTTTATTACAGTACTGGTGAGCAAAACCTTGCCTTGTTGCTCTGTGTGCTCTAGGAAACATCTACTGGACGGATCAGGGCTTTGATGTGATTGAGGTTGCCAGATTGAATGGGTCGTTTCGATATGTGGTCATCTCCCAAGGACTGGACAAACCTCGGGCCATTACTGTACATCCTGAGAAAGGGTGAGATCTGAGTAACCCTGACTTCCTGTCTGTTATTGTGCGTTTCTGCTGCGTGAATGAAGCAGCGCTCTTCTCATGGCTGGTTGTGTCTGCAGGTATCTGTTTTGGACGGAGTGGGGACAGTATCCACGCATAGAAAGATCTCGTCTGGATGGGACTAACAGAGCCGTTCTGGTGAACGCCAGTATTAGCTGGCCCAACGGCATCTCCGTTGACTATCAGGTGTGTAGGACACATTTATGTCAACTCTGTGTGAATCTAATAGATTTAAACTCTAGTAAGCACTAGGGATGTAACTATTTATTCATTTCTTGATGCATCGATTACAAATCCTGCCAATGCATTAATCTTGAAGTATGGATTTTAAATTGTGAATCGCTTGCTTCAGTCTATAATAATGTATTTTTTTTTTTTACATGAAAAACACTGAAAAACTGTAATCATATGAATGCACTTTAAAAATACAGAATTGAATCAATAATATCATTATGAACTGGACCTAATCAAATAATTCTGAGTCATGAATCCTGAATCGATTCACTGTCTACCCACAGTAGCATTTTGCTAAACTTATTATGCAATACTTAAATAAGCATAAAAGTATATGAAGCGACATATTGGATGAAATACATGTTAATTACATTGATCAAATTTTTTTATTCATATTTTTATTAATTAATTTGTTCATGCATGTATTCATTTATTTATAATGTTTTTTTTTTTTTTTGATGATGTTGTTGTTTTTTTTCACTTTGTGCACCTTTTCCATCCACCACGGTGTTAAATACAACCCAGTCACATGTGAAACCTGTTCAAGAAATCACCACCAGGTGCTGCAAAGGGACAGTTGGCACCAGTGCTCAATAAAGCTGGAATTGTGACATTTTCACTTGTAAATGAAGATGAAAATAATGAAACTAGATAGTAAAGTTTGACCAAACAAACTTTTTAATGTTGGCTTGAGAAAGCCTGTTCAGAAGTTAGAAGTAAATTTAATATCTGGAAGTTTGAGGATTTTAGGTTTGAAGCCATTTTAAAAGCTTGAAGTTTGAAGGGTTTAAGACCATGTAGATGATAGATAGATAGATAGATAGATAGATAGATAGATAGATAGATAACACTGAATGAATTTAGAATGAATTTAGCACATTGTTTGCATGATTTAGTATGTTTCTAACATGTTTTAGCACATTGCTAGCAGGTTTCTATCATGAATTAACACAATACTAACTTGTTTCTAGCATGATTTAACACATTGGTAGTTGGCAGCTGTTTGCGCTGTCTAGGTGGGCAGCTTACTAAGCTGATGACATATTTGCATATTACATGAAGAAATGTTTTGGAAACTTCAAGCAACTTAGTCTTATTACCTGACGACTCAATGTAGATGCATACTAAACACAATGTGTGTCCTGTAGGAGAGTTTTCTGTACTGGTGCGACGCACGCACGGATAAGATTGAGCGCATTAACCTGGAGACGGGCGAGAACAGAGAGGTGGTGCTTTCCAGCAACAACATGGACATGTTCTCCGTATCTGTGTTTGAGAGCTATATTTACTGGAGTGACCGGTCAGTGCAAGCTTGTGCATGTGAAACTATTCATTCCCCATCACCAACATGATGTTTAATCTACAGCATTGTTTAATACAACTTTATTTTATTTGCTATCCCTATTAAAGAGCCTTTGAAATTGTTCAACCAGATGATGTTAAAGTTGAAGTGTCCAATTTCTATTTGTTAAAAGTCTTACATATAACTATATATATGTAAATTTCACATCACAATTATTATTTTATTTATTTAAAAATAAATAAATAAATGAAACGTTATTTCTTTAGGACTCATGCGAATGGTTCAATAAAGCGCGGCAGTAAAGACAATGCAACCGACTCAGTAAGTCTGAGGACGGGCATCGGCGTCCAACTCAAAGACATCAAGGTCTTTAACAGAGCGCGACAACAAGGTGAGTGTTAAATGACCTTGTTCTTGCAAGAATGTGCTGTAACACAACCTCTAATACAACATAAATTATGTAGAGAAGTGTTTATATTTACTAGTTTATTACAGATTTTAACCACTGTGTGTGTGTATGTATGTATGTATGTATGAATGTATTTATTTGGTTAACTGAATAAATGATAACGGAATAGTATAATACATAAATCTTAAACTTATTTTATTTTAGCTACTTGCCAAGGCAATAATTCTCATTTTTATTTAGTTTAACTTGATATACTAGAATAACTAAAATTAATACTTATATTAAAAAAAAATAATACAAATATATAGACATAAAAAACAGTAACTAATAAAAATGACAAAATATTACTAAAACTTTAACCAAATTTAAAATGAAAAATACAAAAATAAAAACTAATTCTATATATATATATATATATATATATATAAATATAAAAACCTATAAATATCAATCAAAGATTCTCAGTGATACTAAAATAGCACTGGTTTGGTGTGATGTTTTATTGTTACTGCTTAATAGTATTTTAAACACTTTTAAAGATGCTGTTTTTAAACATGCTGTTTAAAATGTGATTTTGTGCGACTCCCCAAAACCTGAAACCTAATAATATTTATTAATTTATAATACTTTTTTCTTACCGTGAATATGTAATAATAACAACATTTAAACTATTTATATTGTTTTTATTTTATTTTTCTCTTTTTCTTTATTGTTCAAAACAACCATTTTAAATAAAATAGTCAACATGTTCATATCTCAATTACTGCTTGATTAACTGAGGCACTTATGCTAATGCTAATGCTAACAGCATTGACTCTATGAACTAGATTCAGATTTCTCTTAGTTGCAGTATTTCTTGAATCTTTCAAACCAATCTCTCTGCAGGAACTAATATCTGCAAGAACAACAACGGTGGCTGCCAGCAGCTGTGTCTTTACCGCGGTAACGGACAGCGAACGTGTGCTTGCGCTCACGGAATGCTAGCCGAGGACGGTCAGAGTTGTCGTGACTACGACGGATACCTGCTGTATTCAGAACGCACGATATTAAAGAGCGTGCACTTATCGGATGAACACAACCTCAACGCACCCATCAAACCGTTTGAAGATCCCGACCACATGAAGAACGTCATCGCGCTAACGTTCGATTACCGTGGAGGCGGCGGGAAAGGAGCCAATCGGATCTTCTACAGTGACATCCACTTTGGAAATATTCAGCAGATCAATGACGACGGGTCAGACCGGAAAACAGTGGTCGAGAGTAAGTTTCAAATAATGATGTCTTTCTACCTTAATTCTCTATTTTTACCTGATTTTTTTTTCGTCTAGTTGCCAAGGCCACGTGTCCTATTTTGACTTGATTTAACTAAAGTAACTTAAACTAAAACTGACATAAAAATGTATAACGAAAAATGTAGACAAAAACACACAACAGAATTCTTCAAATTTTAACAAAAATAAAAATGCTAACGGAAAATATAAATAAATTCAAAATATCCCTAGTAAAAAAGTAATATATTTAAAATACATTTATTTCATACTAAGTATAGTTCAAATCTATTAACATATTTACTGACATATCGCTTGAGACTTACTCATATAAAAATGATAATTTAACTTTATTTAGAGTACAACTTGTGCACAATGCACCATCTTAATTAAGCCTAAAATGTGTTTTAATGTCAGTATAACTTTAGTTGGACTTCAGCACTACTTCAGCACAATTAAAGTGCATTAAGTACAAAATTAGCTCTTCCAACTGAAAACTTTAAGTATACTGGTTTAGTATAGTAAAAGTACAATCGCAGGGTAATTTTATTAAGTACATAAATATGTAAAAGTATTAGTAGTATGGAATAAATGTATTTCAAAACATTTTAGTATATTTATTTTTCACTTGGGATTAATGAAAAACTTTTATAGTTTCTAAAATGTAGCATTTTACACACACTGTTTGTGGTACCAACGATATCTCAGATTGTTGTTTTCACATTGTAATACCTTTATAATGCCATCATAGTTATTTTGCAGTTCCCAAAACAAGTCCATGTGTTTGCAAATGGAGTGTTTTGTAGAGGTTTAATCGTAGCACCTTCCTGTTGAACTCTCCATTACCAGCTCACAGCTGGAGAGAAAACAACGCAATGACTGAATCACTGCTGTAGCCAGCGGACACACAATCAAACCGGACAGGGAAAGTCTGAAGTCACGGCCAGTTCCTTTGTGAGAGCACAATAGACTCATTCTTTCATAAGACATTTGGCTCTCACAGCAGGAGAACTGAGCAAAGAAAGATGTGCGTATCTGTTTATTCTTTTGTTGCCACAAACACCATATGAATCAAGGATAATTATGATAATTGCAAGCTCTCAACCAAAATGCCTCCTAAAAGAATGTTGGCTTCCTTGTGCCGAAGTGCAAAGTTGGTCTGTCTGAAATTAAAATCAAAACCAGATTCGCTATACATCCTTTCGTTTTATTTACTCGAATTTTAGGCAGAAATGTGGTTTTGAACAATAGTGTTTGAGTTTTATAGAGTCCTGCCCTGTACAAATATATCAGCCAAATATCAGCCGGGAATGTATTTTTGTCAAACGTCGTAATCACCTGAAAGAGATTATATAGAAAAGTAATGAAAAAATGTGTTATATTTCATAATCAGAAGTCTTATTTTTGGAATTAAAACTCTTCCTGGCATTTACAACAAGTATCCTTTTTGGCTTTTTTATGTTAGATGTTTTTGTTTTCTTACCATGTGGTTTTCATTACACTGGTTATGAACCGGTTATGTAATTGAAGCCAGGCGTAAATCTAGCGATTTAAAAAAAAAAATAAATAAAAAAATAAAAAAATTCAGGTCTTACATCCTACACTCTGTCTTTGAACCGTCATCAGTAATGAATCAACAAACAAACAATGAATCATTTGCTTTCAATTTTTCCCTCTGGTTTTCATGGTTGTTTTGTCCAGATATAATTGACTCATGACTAACACGCGTATTTGGATATTGCATGTAAACATGTTGCAAAATAGAGCACCACTCTACACAAGAAGTTAGTTCCACATGCGAAGCTTTTCTGCAGATGTCGCTTCACGCTCGGTCAAAGATTTTGACCACAGTCTGTGGAGAAATGACCTGTCCTGAGCCATTAACTCAAGTCCAGCTGATTTATTACCGTTTTAGTTTTTGCCAACATTTTTTTAATCATTACTTTATCATCATAGCTGCGCTCAGTGTTTTTGTTATTTTTATTTGTTAATAGTTCAGCCCAAAATTAAAACTGTCACCATATACTCACCCCAACATTGTTTTAACCCTGTTTGACTGACTTTCTTCTGTGAAACATGAAAATAGAAATTCTGAGGAATGTTCATGCTGCCGTTTTGCTTACGGTGAAAAAAGGGGACTGCTGATCACCAAAACTGACACAAATATCATCTTAATTAGTCACAGACACAGTCCATATGATTTATTATGCTATTTTCTAAATGTTCTACTTTGTGCGTCACCAAGATGCATGAGAACCAGCGACATTTGAGACTGATCAGATGTATATACAGCACTGATATTACAACTTGCTAGACTGAATGTTGTCACTTTGTGAATGCACTATTTCTGTAACAACACATTAAAACATGTACAATAAATAACTAAAGCATAAAGAACTGACAGCATTGTTTTGCACACATTGTGGTGTTTTTATTTCAGGATATCAGGTTTTCACAACAAGAGCAGTTTTCAGTTTTTGAAAAAGGCCAATTATATAAACATTATTATGTAAAATATACAGATATTTGGTTTAATTTTGCAGTTTTCTATAAACATAAATGGTGTTGACTAATATTCAGAGCCGTTTGAGACAGAGTAAAACTGTCAAAAATTAATCAATAAAACATGAGGAAATATTGATTCAATTTAAAGGATATTTCCTTCAAAAGTTAAAAACAGTGAGGAATTTATCATGGTGAATCTTTCGATTTTATAATCTTTAGTGTAAAGGGAAGAAAAAAAAAGTGAACTGTGTTAACAGCCAGATTCAGGCTTTGTAATAAACAAAATAATGTTTTTTTTTCCTAGAATTCTAATAGAATTGAATTTTGGAAATATTAAGGATTTCTCTCTCTCTCTTATTTAATATTTAAAGTTCATGGAAATCCATTGTTTGTTTTTGTTTTTTCTTTGTTCAATAAATGTATATTTCCAAAGTCAATGTGTCACATTCACAGCCCTACGGCATGTGACGAGTTCCAAGAAAATGTTGTCTATTTTTTTTCTAAAATGTTCAGTTAAAATATATATATTTTTAATCGTGTTTTCCCCATATGTTTGTGTGCAGATGTTGGGTCAGTGGAGGGCTTGGCGTATCATCGGGCCTGGGACACTTTATACTGGACCAGTTACACCACGTCCACCATCACCCGTCACACTGTGGACCAGAGCCGCTGGGGGGCTTTCGACCGGGACACTGTGGTCACCATGTCAGGAGATGACCACCCGCGAGCATTCGTCCTGGACGAATGTCAGAAGTGAGATGTTGCAAGAACATTCACAGTCACTAACTGTTCCCTTTTGAAAGGGGCATCATGTTGCTTTCAGGATGGCACTAGGAAGACATGAAGATGATATTACACTCAATGTTTGTCTTTGACTCACATTCCTCTGCTTTTCACCAGCTTGATGTTTTGGACCAACTGGAATGAGCAGTCTCCCAGTATCATGCGCGCTCAGCTGTCCGGAGCCAATGTCCTGGTGATCATCGGCAGTGACATCCGCACTCCCAACGGACTCGCCATCGACCATCGTGCCGAGAAGCTCTATTTCTCAGACGCTACGCTTGATAAGATCGAGCGCTGCGAGTATGACGGCTCCCACCGTTATGTAAGTCAGAACTTGCACCCATGAGTGTGCATTTTGCTTAACTTGCAAAATGACTCGATTAAGTCAAATCCCAATGCGTCAAGATCAGCCGCAGTCATGATGTGCAGCAAGACATTTCATTGCACTTTGATGGCTAAGTAAAATCTCACTAGTCCAAAATATTTGCCTCTGGAATTGATTTCCAGGGCTTTTTTTTTTTTTTTTTTTGCACAACAGCCTTTAGTAAGGGCAGTTTTTTAATTTCCTTATTGAATTAATAATTCCCTTATTAAATCTATCTCTGTAGTCTCCACACCAGATATATAAGATTCAGCCCCGGATGCCAGATCCTGTCAGAAAATATCCGTTTTGTCTGGTATCCGAACAACTAGTCAGCAAAGTTGTCTGCTACTCAAAACTGTATTAACAGTCTTCTCTCAGCCAATAAGCTGACTGAGCAAAGCTAGAGAAGAGCAGAAGCAAGAGACGAAGTGACGATGATAAAATGGAGCAGAGATTAGTGAGCGCGTTTCAATGCTCAGACTTCATCTGACCAACACAAATCCAACAAGTGTTGTTATACCAAACTGCTTCCCAACAACATCCCATAAACCTTGAATTTGCAATATATCTCTTGTTTGTGAAATAACACAGTCATAAGATTAAAAAAAGCACTATAAGCAAAGAAAATCAGAAATATAAAACTTCAAAATAGTTATTGAATTCATTTATGATTACATTTTAAATAATCAAATGATATAAACTGCATGAATGGCTAATCATTATAAATGATTGTATGATCATAAACGAATAAAAACAAGGAAATAAAAGACAATAAAATGTGTGGTCTCTTGAAGCAACACACTCACAGTGTGCATTTGAGGATCAGTGTGGGGAAATGGCTCGTCATAGTCTGGCTACAGAGACAAAACAAGCTGAGAAAGTGAGCAGAGAACGTTTCCCACCACTGAAGCGCTCCATGACTTCAGCTCATTGTAAGTTCACCAGCTTCTGCAAAAGCTCCTGTTAAAACCACTGAGGCTGTACTCTGCTCTTTATGGTGACAGAATTTAGTCAGTTTTTTAGGTGTGAGTAATCTGATTGCCTCTGACTGGCCATTGCATCATAAGCTCAACAGAAATGAGTGATTGTTTATGGTGTTTATGATTGTATTGTGAACAGATCTAAATGTAATGCACTTCATTCAGATTTATTCCTTGATTTCTCACAACTTGTGTTTTTCCTGGGGAGCAAACATGAACATACAATGGTGCACACAAACCAATGTCAGGATTTTCATTAAATAATAATCAATTTTGGTCTGTTTTTCACCAAACCTACAACCTTAATGCTGATCGCTATTCACAGCCATTATATGGATGAGTGCGAGCGGGACATCTTTTTTTTTTTTTTTTAAATTTCTCCTTTCGTGGTCTGAAATAGAAAGAAGGGCACAATAAATGAATAATAATTTTCAGAAAATGATGGCTTAATTTTCCGGTGAGCTAGGGTGAATAGCCATAATAGTTTAATTGTGCAGGGGCATCTTGAATTTAGGGGCATTTTAGTGGCATTTTTGCTCTTGTTAATTTCCGAACCTGTTGTACATCACATATATTCTGATTGGCTGTGGCTCTTTTTTGGTTTTGATTCTTTTTGTATCACTTTCCAAGAGAACAGAAAAATGACTGTTGGGAAGATCACATTACTCCCTGGTTCTTGGCTTAAACTTGACTAAAGCAACATTTTGATTTGTGAATTGTTGTGACTGATTTAGTAAAGTTCATTAATAATAAAAGTATGAAATAAAAAAATGTTAAATAAAATGAATTGCAAAATTTACAAATTTTGGATTTTTTTTTTTTTTTTTTTTTGGACCATGACTTTGGTAGTGCCCATTTCAGTTTTATGAATTCAATAATTTAAACATGCCTTTAGCTTATTAAAATTAATTAACCTATTAAAATAGAAAACAGAAAAATTCAAGTGGAAAAAGTATGATTAAGAAAAAATTCAATGTAATTTGATAAAAAATAAAGCAGTTATCATAGGGCCCTAAATAGGTGTTTTTCCCAACTACTGCATAATTCCAGCCAAAACGTTCAGAAGAATAAGTTCATTTAGTCTCAAATGGAAAACTCAAAATGGTAAATTGAAAACTTAAAATTTTAACATTTCCAAATGGTTACTTTGTCTCTGTTTTGCCGTCTGTAGGTGGTTCTGAAGAATGAGCCAGTGCATCCTTTTGGTTTGGCCGTGTATGGTGACCACATCTTCTGGACAGACTGGGTGCGCAGAGCCGTCCTCAGAGCCGACAAATATGTTGGTGGAGACATGAAGGTGTTAAGAGCTGATATTCCACAACAGCCAATGGGGATCGTCGCTGTGGCCAATGATACAAATAGCTGTGAGTGAACGGCCGTAATGGCAGCGTGGTCAAGAGAGCTCTAAATCAACTGCATGAGAGCGCGATTGCCTTACAGTGTCCTGTCATCTCAACCATGTAATTATGTGCCAAAAGTAATCTGTGATTGTCAGAGAACCGCGAAGAACTCTATAACGCTTGGGAATGACACAATCACGCACAATCAATATCTTTCATCATGCTTATCTAAGTGTGAGAGAAGCAATTCTCAAGCACTCAAACCCCCAAAGACAGCATCTCTGCCTGCTCTGGAGCCCCCATTTACTGTCCTCCCAACAAAAACGTTAACCCAAACTAAACCGAACAAATAGCCAATAGCTGCTAGATTTGAAGGAGCTTTTTTTTTTTCCTTTTTTTTTTTTCTCCAATTAAATGCCCTGTTTTACTTTGATATAAATGCATCATTCATTCATTCATTCATTCATTCATATTTCTAAGTAAAAACGTCTTATCCTTAAATGATAATATTCTTTTTTCTCAATTTTTTGAATTAAAAATTTGACTTCCTGTGTTGACCATGAAATGACCATGAAAAGGACAAGAAACATTAGTCCAGTTAATTCCTTAATTACACCCCCCCCCACACACACACACACTTTTCCTTCTTAATTTCTTTCTTTGGAAGCAAGAATGCATTAAATTGATCAAAAGTGACAGTAAAACATTTATAATGTTATAAAGATTTCTGTTTCAAATAAATGCTGTTCTTTTGAACTTTCTGTTCATCAAAGAATCCTGAAAAAAACCCAAAATGTATCACAAAGCAGCACAACTGTTTTAATAGTTTATATTTAATTCTCATTTTTTATTTTTCCTATGTATTTTGGAATATTCATTAATTAATTTATTATGAATTATGTTTAATAACTAAATGATTTTACTGAAATAAGCACCCCAGTTCACAATCTATTTGCTGTAATGCATAAAAATAGAACACTTTATTTTATACATTTTAAAATGAATGAAATACATGGTACAATTGTTCTTCCATTTATGATGATTTAAATAAAATGCATTGCAGAAAAATGTAATATTACATATTTACATTTTCCCCACCTTCTCTTTGCGGTGAAATGTGACTAGATCTTTTTTTGACTCTATAAGTAGACTTCTGCAGCATGGCTGTGTAGCAACTTTGATCTGCACACCACTGTTTGAGTGTTGACATCTGAGCTGTGAATAGGAAATAGTTGCCTGTAAATGTGTGCAAGTGGGTAGCGAATGTTAAGTGGGTAATTTGTTTCTGTTTGTGTGCTTCATGAAGGGCTGCATAATGAGTACACATAATGCTTCTTGTGACTTCTCAGTGTCAAGAGCCTCTGGGGATGCTAAATTCCTGTGTGTGTGTGTAGGTGAGTTCTCGCCCTGTCGGGTGAATAATGGAGGCTGTCAGGATCTGTGTCTGCTCACATCGGACGGACGGGTCAACTGTAGCTGCCGCGGAGAGAGGAAACTGCTGGAGGACAACACCTGCATAGGTGAGACACTGCCGACCAATCACAGACTTTATATGGCATATATTTGCATATGCAGATATTCTCATTAAAATACAGTGTTCACAGTGTTAACTGATCATATGGAGATGAACAGAGTCTCAAAGGCGCTTTAAACAGAAGCAGGCTTGAATGATCCTACTCAAAAGCACGGTGACAATAGTGAGTAAATTAGATCACTGATATGAATTCCATCCATCTCTGGGTCATCTGGTGGAATAAAAAGCCTTAAAAACATATTGCTTTTGCTACCTTAAAGGGATAGTTCACAAAATGGAAATTGTCATCGTTTTGTAAAAACTAGGGTTGCCTCTGGCTAAAGATTTTTCTAGTCGACTAATAGTTGTTCATTTAAGCCATTAGTCAACTAATCACATGTTTGTTAATTTAATTACTTGGGCGGCCTTTAATATATAGCCCAGAATGTGCCAAAAAAAATAGCAAAGAGATATTTGTATTATTTATTAATAAAATAGTGTTTTCTGAGCAAAGATGAAGTTAACGTTTGGATTTCCTGCCTGATATACTCTAATTACCTCAAGGATCAGCCATTAACCATCTGTCCATCATGGACATGGACAGGATTTTTTTTTTCCTGCGACTAACCAATATCATTTTAGTCGACTAAGTCTCTTCTTCTTCTTCTAACATTTATGGAGGCAGCCCTAGTTAAAAGTTTTGTTCATCTTCGAAACACAAATGAAGATATTTTTAATGATGATTTTCAGTTTGGGCTTTTATTCACACTAATCAAGGCACATACAAAGGGCACCCGGAAGCTGAGACGTGTTTGCTCTTTCTTATTGATTGTTGAAAATCAGCCACTCAGAAAAATATATAAAGTGAAATGTCTGCATTTAATCTAAAACAATATATCAGTGGACCAGGGTGGTCAAAATATAATCCATTGTGATCAACACGCCACAAGCATGTTTGAAAGAATGGTAACACTTTAGTATAAGGACCAATTCTCACTATTAACAAGTTGTTTATTAGCATGCCTATTATTAACATATTGGCTCTTTATTAGTGCATATAAAGTGCTTGTACATGACCATATTCTACATCCCTAATCCTGCCCAATACCTAAATTTAACAACTACCTTCCTAACTATTAATAAGCAGCAAATTAGGAGTTTATTGAGGTAAAAGTCATAATAAATGGTTTGTTAATGCAGAGAACTGGACCTTAAAATAAAGTGTGACTGAAGGAATATATAGTGGCTTGTACTTCAGTATGTCAATAGTTTCCGTCTTGTGTCTCTCAGCTCAGAACACGTCATGCAGCAGTATGGATGACTTTGAGTGCGGGAATGGAGACTGCATCAAATACACACTCACCTGTGACGGCATGGCCCACTGCAAAGACAAGTCGGACGAGAAGCAGTCCTACTGCAGTGAGTGTGATATTCTGAATGTTCATGGCAGTTATGAAGGCCTGCCACTCTTATCGGTCTGTGTTTGTGTTCAGCTAACCGCGTGTGTAAGAAGGGCTATAAGCGCTGTGTGAACGGACGCTGTGTCGGCCACAGTTCCTGGTGTAACGGGCGAGATGATTGCGGGGATAACTCTGATGAACTCTTCTGTAATGGTAAGTCCATTTGTTCATACACATTATTTTCTGAACATCTGCCCTAGTGAAAAATAAATATAATAAAATGTATTTGAAATATATTTATTTCACGCTAAGTATAATTGAAATACATTTACATATTTATGTGCTTAATAAATGTACCCTGCAATTGGTCTGCTAAACTGGAACAACTAATTTTGTATTTAATGCACTTTAATTGTGCAGAAGTAGTGCTGAAGTCCAACTAAAGATATACTGAAGTATATTTGATTGTGCTAAAGTGGAACTATTGTCAAGTATACTTCAGGTACACTTTAAATATCTTGCATTTAAAGACCGAGATTATTCAAATATCATACAATCCTCATCAATAGTGATATTAAAACACATTTTAGTCTTAATAATAAGAAATATGCATTGCGCACAAGTATTACTCCACATAAAGTTTCATTACAATTTTTATATCAGTAAGTCTCCAGCAGTAAATATGTTAATAGATTTGAACTATACTTAGTATCAAATAAATGTATTTTAATATACTACTTTTTTACTAGGGTTCAAATCCTTCTAAAGCATTCAGATGTTCTGTTGTTGTACAGTTCAGTTTTGTGCTGGTGTTTTTGTCTTTTAAATTGTAAAGCACATTGGTTCAACTAACGTTGATGGAAAAGTTCCAATTTACTTTCCGGATGAACTGTCATATTTTTCCCCAAAATCAAAGCTAAATTGGAAACTATAATGATTTTGAACATTTGGTTGGTTTCATTGTCAAGGGACTGGTATGTCTGCATGGCTATAGAATATTGACTAATGCATATGAAATGTTTTGCAGCAGCTGAATTTATGAGCAACATACAGCATTTGTCATTTTTATGTTGAAAGAAAGAAAGAATTAATTTAAAAAACCAAACAAGCAAAAAAACATTGTGAACTTTCAGTAATTATTTGAAGAAAAGAATGAAATCACCATTGAGAACAATAGGAACTATTAAATAAATAATCTTTTTTTGGGAGGGTAATGTGCTAAATTGTCATGGAATTATTGTCATAGTGAAAATACTATCATTGTTGTGGTCCTAAAAATATGTTTCATTCATTATTATTGTTACTATTATTTCTTTCTTTAGGAAATGATTTTGTGAGCTTGCACACTTTTTGTATGTGTTCCAGCAACCCTGTGCACGGCGGATCAGTTTCAGTGCAGAGACGGATCGTGTGTGTCAAACTCCAGTCGCTGTAATCAGGTGCTGGACTGTGAGGACGCCAGCGATGAAATGAACTGCTGTAAGTTTGTTTATGAATTAATTACATGTAGATGAATAATATTCAGCCTTTTACTTAATGTTCAGCTTTTTACCTAATCTAACCCTTACCCAGACTAGTATATGTACCCGTGACATGCAATCATTTTAACATCCCTCAGTTTGGCTACACAGTGCAATAAACTGAAATCATATTTTTGTAAAAGTTTATCCGTGGCATACATTGTAGCAAGAGATTTCCTGAATGTTGCACATACTGTTCTTTGATTTCTTAAGAATGTGTCATATGTCTTGTTTTTCAGCGGCCTCTGATTGTTCCAGTTATTTCCGTCTGGGTGTGAAAGGCGTGACGTATCAGCGATGTGAGTTCACCACGCTGTGTTACGCTCCATCATGGATCTGTGACGGCGCAAACGACTGTGGAGACTATTCAGATGAGAGGAGCTGCCCAGGTGAGCACACGCATACTTCAGCTGTGTGCTGCGTTTTAGACCCTGACGTCTTTCCTGGTCCTTTTTTTCTATTCCTTTTAAAGTAATAAAAATCTAATCTTTACAAAAAAGTGTTTTGTTTTGTTTTTATTAGGTATAAATACAGTAGACTTAAGAGAGCGTTTACCAAAAACACTCTAAACTGCCTTGTTTCTTTTCACTCATCAGATAAGAAAAAGAGAAAGTGTCCATCAAACTTCTTCGCTTGTCCCAATGGTCGCTGTATCCCTATGAGCTGGACCTGCGACAAGGAGAAAGACTGTGAGAACGGAGATGACGAGGCGCACTGTGGTGAGTTACACACGTGTGTGTTTGTATTTCCATTGACTTCTGCTGTGGTTATACTGTCCTCTAACTCTACACCACCCCTTATTTTTGCCATTTTCATTTAGACATTCATTATTATTAAGACATTATTAATAAACATATGTTTCTTAAGCAGCTTTCCTCATAGACATTTGGCTGTTCCTTAAATTTGGTATTCAAAATGGAGACATACTGTGGATTTTTTGTTGTTGTTGTTGTTTTTATATGAAGCAGAATAAAATAGACTCATCTTAACTTACATCCTCAAAAACAAACTAGAACAAACAAGACATTTTTAGGATTAAAAAACATTCTTTATTTATTAATGGACAAACTTGAAATTGTATTGATTAAAAACAGCATTAAATAGTACAATTTAAAATGTAATAAAGAATCAAAGACAGTAGAAACATAGGCAGATTCAGACACAAGGAAAACCAGAACCCAAAAGCATACAGTTTAATAATAATAATAAACAAAATACATAAACCAAGAAAACAGAACTATACTTAACTAACTTAACTAGTAAATATGCATTGTTTTATTGTTCTCTGATTTTTGTAAGTGCCTTGATAAGCTTTCTTTAAAGAGGTTATATAAAATATATTTTTGGTCACTCTTCAGTTTGGGGATCAATTCTCACTATGAATTATTAGCTACAACTTTTGCCACAATAAACTCCTGTTTTGCGGTTTGTTAATAGTAAGCTAGTAGTTAAGTTTAGGTATGAGGTGGATTAAGGGATTTAAAATATGGTCATGCAGAGTGAGGCGTTAAAGGGATATAGTTCATCAGATGGTCCCCACTGACTTGCTTAGTGTTTTTTTTTCTTTTTTCTTTTCATTCTGTGGAAGTCAGTGGGGACCAGCAACCAGAGGTGAACTATCCCTTTAATATGTGCTTAATAAGCACTAACTAAACAGCCAATATGCTAGTAATATGCATGCTAATAATCAACTACTTAATACTGCGAACTGGTCCCTAAACAAAATCGTTACCAAACTATTCTTTAGGAACTGAATAGTAAGCATGATACAAGTCAACATTAAAAAACAAAACTCCAAAGGCATTTATGAACATTTATTCATTTTTCCAAATGCGGTTTTGTCAGGTTTATATCACTTTAGTGGGAAATTTTGTTCCCAGCTTTGCACAGTTCATTTGAGGTCAGCCTTTCCAGAATCTTTTAAAAGAGTTCTTTCTGTGAAGAATCTTTTGAATAATTAACTAACGGATCACTTAATGATTCTGCTCAGATAAGTTCTGCTCGGCGACACAGTTTGAGTGCGGGAATCATCGCTGTATTTCCAGCAGCTGGGTGTGCGACGGGGCGGACGACTGTGGAGACGGAACAGATGAGGACAGCAGATGCAGTGAGTGCTGATCCTTAAAAACAGCATGAAATAGGACATTTCAAAGTGCGACGAATAGCGTGACTGATGAATCACACAGAACAAGACCGCAGACATTTCTCAACATAATAAATGACAGTGACTTTTTCTAGATGTTGTTTTATATGTTGCTGAATGGTGTGTGTTTTTAACTCAGAGAATAAAACGTGCAGCGCGGACGCGTTCCACTGTCCCGACTCACACAAGTGTGTCCCGCAGCGCTGGGTGTGTGACGGAGACAGAGACTGTCCGGACGGAGCAGACGAGAGCTTGAAGGCCGGCTGTGGTGAGCGATCGAATACATTATTCGGTTTAGTGCATATACTGCCTAAATCACTCATGTTTATGTGTATTGTTGTTTCTTTTTCCCTCAGTGTTCAATAACACGTGTAAGGCGGGAGAGTTCATGTGCCAGAACAGACAGTGTATCCCCAAACACTTCGTGTGTGACCATGACAACGACTGCGGCGACGGCTCCGACGAGTCTCTGGAGTGCGGTAAGTTCGTGATTATTTCAAACAAAGATGATTATGAGATGATTATCTCATAATTACCAAATAATGAGATGAATTATGGCTGATGATTTGTAAGATGTCAATACTTGACTCTCACTTGAATTAAATCAAGGCTTTAGTAATACAAAACAAAAGTAAGTACTATACAGAAGAATCAGAAATTGTCTCTCTAATTATACATGATTTAATGTGTTAAAATTTTAAAATATTGCAAATTTACAATATTGCATATATCGCCTTCTATAAGGCACACTAGACATATACATATGGAAGTGATGCAGGAGAATAGAAATATAGGCACATATGAATACATTTTATTTAATCATGTATTAAAAAAGAAGCCCTAGACCTTGACATCAAATCCTCCTGGTTTTTGTTAACTAAAACTAAAACCGTTTATAACAAAACAAACACAAGCTAACTAACTAAAAAAAAAATAACCCGATTAAAATATTTTAACGCAGTTAATGCACTGGCCCCGCCGCCAAGCCTGTACGCCCCTTTCATTTCATACAGCTGAATGTTGATGATGCAGGGCAACAACTCCATAAATGCAGTTATTTATTCATTTAGTTATGCCCTAAAATTCAAGATATGGTGGCAAAAAATGCCCCTGTATGAGCCACAGCAGAACTGTTGTGCATCTCCGAGAAACACAGCGGTGTTTAGTTTCTGAATGAATCCGTGTTTTGAACGAATCGTGTGAACCAATGGTTCAGTAGTCAATTCATAGAGAGAGCCGTTTACTGAACTCCTGAATGAATCAGCCGTTTGAACGAATCGACTCATAAAGACATTTACCGCCATCTGCTGGTAGTTTTAGTTTCTTTAGAGTATCATTTAATTAACAAAAAAACATTAAAGGGATAGTTTAGCAAAAATAAATAAATTCTGTCATCATTTATTCACCCTCATATTGTTTCAAACCAGAATGACTTACTTTCTTTTGCACAACATAAAAGAAGGTATTTTGAATACTGTTGGTAAATACAGTGCCTTGTGGAAGTATTTAAACCCCTTCATTTTTTTCACGTTTTGTTATGTTGCTGCCTTATGTTAAACTGCTTTAAATTACTTTTTTTCCCACATCAACCTACACTCCATACATCATAATGACAAAGCAAAAACAGAACTGTCAAAACTTTGTAAATTTATTTTAAAAAAAAAAGAAATCTGAAATAGTACATTGCATACACATTCAAACCCTTAACTGAGTACTTGGCTGAAGCACCTTAACAGCCTCAGGTCTTTTTTTGTTTGATGCAACAAGCTTTGCTCATCAGCATTTGGCAGTTATCTGCCATTCTTCACCTCACCTGTTCACCTCTCAAGCTCTGTCGGGTT
>JAFVLL020005461.1:0-43800 GCA_021397915.2 Tor tambroides | reverse complement strand
AGGCCACAGTGCTCATTTATGCCTCACTGGGGCTGTCTACAGTAATAGCAGCAGCAGATGTGTGGAGTGTTAAAATCCTTGCACTCCTCTAATAAGCACCTCTTCTCCCTCTATCATCATTTTGGGCTGCTCTGACTCGCTCCTCTCTGCCCTACTTTCCGCCTTCGTTCTATTCTTCTTCCCCACCGCCTCGTCTCCTCTTTCTTCTTCCAAGTTTTCAACTTTTGTACAATATTTATGAGGCGAGGTCTAGGGACGAGAGGAAGCCATTTCAAACCGCAATGTGCCTCTCTCTGAATGAAATAAGCTATTTGCAATGGCTGCGAATGCATCGTAAGGCTGTTTTCTGACCTTTAAGCGCTGACCACTTAAGAAGAGTATGAGCCGAAAAGATCAAGTGAAGAGTGAGAGATTTCGCTTTAATAGTTCATAACGTTGAAAGATCTGAAGGTGATACAAATGGCCCCATAACAGCAGAGTTCTCCTCTATAAAACCAGTTTCAAATCCACAAAGGAGATTCAATAAAGCTTATCACCAACAGTTAAGCATCAATCTGCTTTAAGTTATTACCCATTCAGTGGGCACAGGCAGCGAAAGGGCACACATGCTTAAAAGCAGGCGACGATTCCTCAAAGGTACAGAACGAGTTATTCGAGTACACTAATGAGACCAGAAAGGAGCGTACAGTACAAAAAGCAAATGATAACAACTTTCCTGAGATTGCAAATATAATTAAGACCATGTGCATTGCAAATGAAATCAAAGGCAAGTTTGAGTATATTCAGTCAGTCAGCATATTAAAATCGGAAAAACTCTGATTCTACATTCTACACTCATAATGTGATTCATCCACTGTGGGCTTGGGGACGGTTTGTTCTTTCGGAATGATATTCAAGAATTTATCATCAGTCATCCAGTAAACCACCTACCACTGCTATTGTTGAACTATTTCTCCTGCCTCTCGCTCAGTGGCGTTACTAGAATGCCATCCTAGGGTGGGCAACCTAAGTGAATATTGAATGAAATAAAATTCAAATGAAATTTTCACCATGAAGACCACTTTTTTTATTTTAAATGTAGAAACACTACCACACAAGAGTAATACAGATGACAAATAAGTGTCCAAAAAAAAAAAAAAAAATTAATGTTTTAATCTAGTTTGAAATTCTTAGAATTACTCTTTGTATTATGGTTGTTTTAATATGGTTTTGAAAAACATTTATTTAATTTTCATATAAAATGTTTAAATTTATTGACATAAAATGTCAGTGTAAGAAATAAAATAAAATTAAATTAAATAGAAAATAGAAAAAAACATTTAAAAAATAACAAAATTTTTACAAGTAAACATTTTTTTGTACAAATATCATGAATTATTCATTCATAAATATTAGTATGTTTTAGGCAAACACACCACATGAGATTTTCCAATCTGAACTAAACTTGTATTTTAATTATCTAATAATAAAGATTTACTGAGCTTGACAGACATCATAAGAGTCTCTATAATGCCATCCTGTTTGTTATGCTGCATGTTTTAGCTAACTCACATCACATCCATTGTGATTTTGACTTTATGTCCAACAAAATCAAGAACCTGTTAATCATAAAAGAATGTTTGTTTCTTTGTTTCTTTGTTTTTTGAACAACTGAAATAATCGTGGAAAAAAATATCATGTTAACTTACATACAATAGCACGTACACTACAGTTTGGGGTTAATACGTGTATTATTATTCTTTATTTTTATTTTTTTTAAGAAATCAATATTTTTATTCAGTATTAAACTGATCAAAAGTGACTAAATGCTGAATAAATGCTGTTTTGAACTTTCTATTCATCAAAGTTAATAATGTATCACCATTTCCACAAAAATATTAAGTGTCACAACTGTTTTCAACTGATAATAATAAGAAATGTTAATCTTAAGCACCAAATCAGCACATTACAGTGATTTCTGAAGGGTCATATATATAATGCAGCCTGGGTGGGCATAAGAAGACTTCCTTCAAAAACATTCAATAAACTTACTGCTGCCAAACTTTTGAACGGTAGTGTGTACTCACAAATCTGCCAAGCAAAAGATGGAGATGAAGTGCAGAAGCCCTGTTGAGTGGGCACAGGCCAACCCACCGCCACGCCCCAGCTGTCTCTCAGTACTCAGGGATACACTCAGCCAGCATTTCTGCCAAAGATGTTTGATCTAAGAATGCAGAACAGCCTCATAAAAACGAAGAGAAAGTGATGGAATGTTCGCCCAGAGCGTCCACTTAGCTTCTGATGCAAGAAAGGAATGGGATGTGAGCGATATGTGATAAACAACTCACAGCTCTATTTCTTGTCTGCCCAAACCACTTAGCCTCTAAATCACACCAAAACAAATAGTGACATGTTGCTGGTCTAAACACTATGAGAAACACTCCGAGGTTGGCAAAGGTTGAGCTACATCTGTGCAACTTAGCTGGTTAGAGGCAAGAGATCTACGCCAGACTCATTACATCCCTTGCATTAAGAACACCACTGGGGGCTTCTTTTATGCCAGACATCTTAATATTAGTTCAATCATGTTCTGCTGAATATCTCAGTATGAGAAACTGTCATCTCACCATCACAGCAGACTAAGCAACCACTGGCGAAGGGGTGTTTATTTCTGCAGCGAAGTCCGTCAGCGGTTTCCACATGTTTTGTTTAAGCATGACTTTAGGGTGAATCCTGAGAGGGAATGAGGTAAGATCTCAAAGAATTCCTTTCTAGACTTTGTGGCTCCATAAGTGAAATGATCCTGACAAACAACGAGGGCTTTGGTGCAAGAAATAACATTCAGTGGCTTTGCTCTTCTGGCAAGCAACCTCTATGACTTTTCGGTTACGTTAATTCGCTCTGCATGCCTGGATTAACCTTTTTATTCAGCAGGGAGCGAAAAAAAGGAAATAAAATTCCTAGTTTCCGACTCCATTCTGAGATATGTAAGGTCGCTTCCTCCGACATCCTCTGATGCAGTGAAAGGTACTAATCAAGTCTTCCATGTGTGATTTTAAACACTTCCTCACCCACACATCCTCTTCACTTCAGCTTCCTACATCTACCTACCAAGGAGGAAGAGACTCTTCTGTCAAAGTCGTGAGATACCTCCTTAAAATACCCCCAACCATCTAGCACTGTGGCAGCCTATTCATAAAATATACCATAGGTATGTATGATTTATCATTTGACCCTAAAATCAAAGAACCAGGCTTGTAATCATTACTCAAACCAAAGATAAGCATATGACGACAGCTGCTTTCAGTTTTCTGCACGCATTTCATATTAAACAGAAGAGAAAGGTTATTGTAGCTGACAGCTGAAAATAATTGTGCTAGTACTGAACTAGTTGGCTGAATTTGTCAGAATTTGTTATTTTGGTGTGTTTTTTTTCTCCTGCAGGGATGGAGGCGGTATAATCGTACTGAGAAAATCCAATATCAGTTTTTCAGTGGAACCTTGTTGCCTTCCAGCAAATTAGTGCACATCTCACTTAGGGGAGCCTGTAATACACAGCGCACAGAAACGGCTCTGCTGTAAACTTGGTTATATTCCATAAGAAACGCATGAGAGGATTCGTCTTTAAACTCTGGATCTGTTCTCTGATGCAGCGTGAGCAATTAAAATGAAGAACCACATCAAAAACTGTTTAAATTAAAGTTTAAATTAAAAAAAAAAAAATCAAGAAATAAATATCTGCAAGACTGAGAGGTCCATATGGCACGGTGTGGGGAAACAAAAGACTCTTTAAATAGATTGAAAATTTAGGATCAGTTAGTTTAGTCTTAAAATGCCACAGCTGTTCTTTAAACACCTCACCGAAGAGCAACTGAATGTATGCAAGAACAAAGGCGAAGAAAATGATGGCAAAGAGATGTCTTTAAACAGACTGTGAAAGAAAAAGATTGCAGTTTTGCATAATGTCACAAAGATATACACTGAACAAAATTATAAACGCAACACTTTTGTGTTTGCCCCCATTTTATGAGCTGAACTCAAAGATCTAAGACTTTTTCTATGTACACAAAAGGCCTATTTCTCTCAAATATGGTTCACAAATCTGTCTAAATCTGTGTTAGTGAGCACTTCTCCTTTGCCGAGATAATCCATCCACCTCACAGGTGTGGCATACATCAGATGCGATTAGACAGCATGATTATTGCACAGGTGTGCCTTAGCCTGGCCATAATAAAAGGCCACTCTAAAATGTGCAGTTTTACTGTATTGGGGGGGGGGGGGGTCCGAAAACCAGTCAGTATCTGGTGTGATCACCATTTGTCCCACGCAGTGCAACGCATCTCCTTCTCATAGAGTTGATCAGGTTGTTGATTGTGGCTTGTGGAATGTTGGTCCACTCCTCTTCAATGGCTGTGCGAAGTTGCTGGATATTGGCAGGAACTGGAACACGCTGTCGTATACGCCGATCCAGAGCATCCCAAACATGCTCAATGGGTGACCTGTCCGGTGAGTATGCTGGCCATGCAAGAACTGGGATGTTTTCAGCTTCCAGGAATTGTGTACAGATCCTTGCAACCGTGCATTATCATGCTACAACATGAGGTGATGGTCGTGGATTAGATAGCACAACAATGGACCTCAGGATCCGTCACGGTATCTCTTGCATTCAAAATGCCATCAATAAAATGCACTTGTGTTCACTGTCCGCAACATACGCCTGCCCATACCATAACCCCACCGCTACCATGGGCCACTCGATCCACAACGCTGACATCAGCAAACGACGCCATACACGCCATCTGCCCTGTACAGTGAAAACCGGGATTCATCTGTGAAGAGAACACCTCTCCAAAGTGCCAGACGCCATCGAATGTGAGCATTTGCCCACTCAAGTCGGTTACGATGACGAACTGCAGTCAGGTCGAGACCCCGATGAGGACGACGAGCATGCAGATGAGCTTCCCTGAGACGGTTTCTGACAGTTTGTGCAGAAATTCTTTGGTTATGCAAACCGATTGTTGCAGCAGCTGTCCGAGTGGCTGGTCTCAGACGATCTTGGAGGTGAAGATGCTGGATGTGGAGGTCCTAGGCTGGTGTGGTTACACGTGGTCTGCGGTTGTGAGGCCGGTTGGATGTACTGCCAAATTCTCTGAAACGCCTTTGGAGACGGCTTATGGTAGAGAAATGAACATTCAATTCACGGGCAACAGCTCTGGTGGACATTCCAGCAGTCAGCATGCCAATTGACCGTTCGCAAAGAGCTTGATTGACAGGCGATCTGACCAATCAGAACGCAGAGATTATGCGCCGCCGCTGTTATCCGCCATCTTGCCCGACAACTACAGGTCTCCATAGAAATACATGTTGAAATGGGGTAAAAAAGATCGACTGAATTGAAACTTTTTCAGTATAACTAAATATAAATATGTGCGGAGGGTTAAACTGTGTTGTTGTTGGTTGCCACGGTAACGGCAATAAACTAAGGTATTCCTTTAAATACTTGTTTTGGTACCAGAAAACCTGTCATGTCCGGCGCCGTATGCATGGCTTGCAGCGCTGGAGTTAAATACTGAGTGTTAAATAATAAAATAATATGTTAAAACGTGTGCTCTTATCATTCTGTGGACACAATCTCGTGAACTTCGTCCCGATCGGGAGCTGTATATGCAGATGTGCGCTCATCTGTTTTCAATGCAGGTTAACCGCAATGCTTCATGTCATCTTCCCCCTCAGTAAACTATGACAGGTCCTTTACTGCAAAAAGACGGTCATTGCGACACTCTAAAGTGATGAAACTATGGCGCTATGTGCTTTTTAAAACCATTTTCATAGGTTTCACGTGATATTGTTGGCTCGGAAAATATGTAAATGCGCATGCCCAGTAGACGCAGCTGTATCCTAACGTTAGCCTTAACCACAAATCAGACAGAAGAGCAGATTAACTTCGGTGGACTTACACTTGAAAAATGGTCTGTTCCGCGGTTTCTGATGTTTATTCATGTTCATTTCGACGATCGGTTCAAGTGTTTGAACTGAGGCAATACAGCGATCTGTCACGACACATTGAAGAGCCACAATGGTATTTAATGTTTTAATTTCTTTAAAAACGACACAATTTAAAAGCTGAGGGTCCTGAGACCTTGTTTCATATCAGAAGTGTCCTGCTCTGTCTTCTCTGTCGGTGTTTCCTCTTTGTTTCCTCTTTGCTCTGCGATGTATTTTTCACTGCGTGAGAACATGTGTGTAGTGTGAGAGCGGCATTGTTTGTCGGTCATGGCAACAGTAACTAAGGGTGGGCGGGTTTTGCGAACGGTCAATTGCACGCTCCCTCAAAACTTGTTACATCTGTGGTATTGTGCTGTGTGATAAAACTGCACATTTTAGAGTGGCCTTTTATTGTGGCCAGCCTAAGGCACACCTGTGCAATAATCATGCTGTCTAATCAGCATCTTGATATGTCACACCTGTGAGGTGGTTGGATTATCTCAGCAAAGGAGAAGTGCTCACTAACACAGATTTAGACAGATTTGTGACCAATATGAGAGAAATATGCCTTTTGTGTACATAGAAAAAGTCTTAGATCTTTGAGTTCAGCTCATGAAAAATGGGGGCAAAAACAAAAGTGTTGCGTTTATAATTTTGTTCAGCGTAAGAAGGGGAAAGCAGCACATTTTTTTTTAAATATTCTCAAAAAATAGGAAAAGATAGATTATTTTACTCATCCTCACGTCATTTCAAACATGTATGAATTTCATTCTTTCTTGGAATACAAAAGGAGATATTTAGCAGAATGTTAATGTTTTTCATTCAGGTGAATGACAAGTGATGTATCCTAAGTTTCTGAAGCCATATGATAGGTTTGTGTGTAAATTCACGCTCACATATATTAAAATTTATCAAATCAGGACATGCAAATTGCACAACTATGAGGTTTGAGGAGCTTTTTTGACAGTTCTGAAGCTTGACAACCTCTAGTCAGCAAAATGTAAAAAATCTGAACGTAATTACTACTTAAACTACTACTTAAATTATTAAAAACTGTAAAATTTGATGAGATAAATTCTCTTTATTTTGAATTTTTAAAATGAAATGTTTCAATTCAAATCAGATATTTTTTTTTAAATGTAGCAAACAGAATGTTGTCAGGGACTGTCAAATTATAACCAAAAACCAATAAAACAAGATAAATTTGATCAAATTTAGCAGATGACACAAAATCAGACATCCATTTTTTTAATTATTATTATTATTTTATTTGGTAACACTTTAGTACAGGGACCAAATCTTTAGCAAATCAGGACATGCACACTGCACAACTATGAGGTTTGAGGTGCTTTTTTGTCAGTTTTGAAGCTTGACAACCTCTGGTCACCATTCACTTTCATTGTATGGAAAAGAACAGCATGAACATTCTACATAACATCTCCTTTTTTAATCTACAAGTCATATAGTTTTAAAATGACATGAGGGTGTGAATATTTATTGACAATGTTGAAGACAAACCATAATTAGAAACCATTGTTAAACATTATGCATTAGCATGGGTGCTTATATTTGAGGCTGGGAAACAACAGTAAAATAATACATTTTAACAGTGCAAAATGGCTATACATAAGAAACATACAAAAATTTAAAAAATTAATTAAACAGAAACAAAAAAGATAATTATTTTTAAATTGACTAACCCTGCATGATGGTATATTATTCCCTTAACTTTCACCGAGATAACGTTTATTGGCAGAAACTCATTACCGCGGTGAAAGGGGAACCTGCGAAGGCTGAAAAAATCAATGTAAAGAACAAGACGAACAGAAATATGGTCACTGGTGGTTTTTGGAAAAACAACCGCGAGCATGCACATGCTACAGGGCTTATAATGAGCTACCTGCACCTGGGTTACTCTGAAGAAGAGAGGAAACCACGGCAACCATTTTACAAAATAAAAAAATAGGACAACATGTAAACGAGGGTTGGGAGCGCCGCAGCTCCAGCAGCTCTCAAACCAGAGACCACTGAAAGACAAAGCACATATTATCACTCTTTAATGAGACACCAGCAAAGCTACAGTCAGCTGCTCATTAGCCATTCAAAACACAGCCAAATGAGCCCACACTGATTTATATTTATTTTGATTTGTAAGCCTTTCACAAAAGAATAACGGCCACTACAAACCGATGGACTACCACCAGTTAAATTCAATATCAGATCTGTCTTCCAAGAAATTCTCTCTGCAAAAAGCCAAGTTGCTGGGTACAGCAGCTCTGGTTTGTGTGGAGAAACCGTGGCAATTAAGTGGGTCCATGACTCATACAAACACACACACACGTTAGCAAACAGACAGCCTTCCTACCCCCTTTAAAATAATCATGAGTGTTCCAAAGAGAAGAACAAGCTGAATTTTAAATGCCACTGTTGTTTTACTGAGACTCTCATTAATCGGTCTAAAGCAAATACATTCAGTGGTCAACACGCAATTTTCACAATAATAAATGGAGCCTGAAACCAGCGTGTAACTGACAGACAGTTAATAAGTCACAATTACCTCCCCAGCATCCCTTACCAAAAAGTATGTGGAGCTAAGGTACAGTAATAATACCATGGTACTTTGAAATGTACCATGATAGCGAATGGTAGGGGAGCGACTGCAATCTTCCTTGACTCTCAGACAACTACAAATATAATGTCCATCTTTTAGTATTTAAAAAAAAAAGATGTGCCAAAAATAACTGTATTATTAATAGAGCATATAATGAAAAAGACTACTTCACATCAACACATTTAATGCTAGAAGTCAGAATGTTACAATCATCTGTATTACAGTTGCTGGAGGCAATGAAACACCTGAAAAATAAATGATATTAATCCTTTGTGTCCAACATGAGCACACCTCAAAGTAATATCATTATTATTAATAGAGAATAATTTTTACCTTTACATGGTACTAATCCATTTAGCTGTCAGGAACAATGTGTGTTCGAAGCAAAATTTAAAAAATCTGAACATTTTCACATAATTACTACTAAAACTACTACTTAAATTTAAAATTTGATGAGAGAAATTCTCTTTATGCATTTTAAAAATGAAATGTTTCAATTCAAATCAGACATTTTTTAAATGTAGCTGACAGAATGTTGTCAGGGACTGTCAAATTATAACCAAAAACCAATAAAACAAGATAAAGTTGATCAAATTTAGCAGATGACAAAAAAAAAAATCAGACATCCAATTTTTTAAATTATTATTATTTTATTTGGTAACACTTTAGTATAGGGACCAATTCTCACTATAGTTGCTTATTACCATGCCTATTAATAACATATTGGCTGTTTATTAGTCCTTATAAAGCACATATTATGCATGTTCATATTCTACATCCCTAATCCTAAATTTAACAACTACCTTAACTATTAATAAGCAGCAAATTAGTAGTTTATTGAGGCAAAAGTCAAAGTTAATTGTTTGTTAATAGTGAGAATTGGACCTTAAAATAAAGTGTGACCAGTTATTTCATTAAATTTCATAGTACATGTCCAAAAACTATGGTGATATCACAGCATGAGTTCTCTTCCTGTAGCCTTTCTTCACAGAGCAATTCAGTCAGCCAATACACTGATGGGTTTTCTTTGTTTTAAAAGCAGATCTGGCCGACAGACAGACAACAGGGAAAAGATCAGACTTGTCTAACTAGGCATAAGACCCTGCAGCTCCATACAAGAATCAAAACATGTATACCAGTTAGTCATTCATCACTTGTGATAAAACATCCACGGAACATAATCAGCTGAGACTGGAGTTAGAAGCACTGAAACGCTAGGAGACAATGGCTGGTGCCAAAACAGGGACGCCTTAGGAAGCTGCAATGTGCTCTATAAGCTATACTGCTGCACATCATACAGTCATGAAGGCAGCCATAACTACACAACCTATCAACCAAACTGCCTTATAGAGCTCCTGTCAGTTCATCTTCTGGACAACCTTTAATATCTGGACATTAGAATTAAAAAAAGGTTCAAATAAATAAAAAAAGCACTTTGAAACAAACATAGATCCTGGGGTTTGTAGAGCAAGTAAGAGTTGAGATGGCAATAAAACCTGTGTGACAAATGACAATAAACTATTAAAACTCTACATACCAACAGATTCAAAAGATTCAACACAAACAAGTGCACACTTCTTTCTTCAAGTGTACACGCATGTGCAAAGTTAGTCCACATCAGTATGGACTTGGCAAAAAGGCACATATATGAATACACCTAAATCATAAAATGAGAAACGGGACACTCAGCGGTCTCATTGATGTGCAAACAAACACCACGGGACTTTAAGTCCACATCAAGTGCACTATTTTGGAAATTCCCTTTATGTATGACTTAAAGAGAGCACTGCAGTGAATGAATCCTTATCACAGGATGTCAGTGACTGGTCCAGTATCTGAGGAGGAGCAGAATGTGTTCCCAGCAGCCCTTTTTCACATCCTCCAACATTTGAGGAGAAAAGAAGCACTGTGACTCAGGGGAAGCAAACAGAGGAATGAGGAGAGGAGAAGAACAAGGCAAAATGAAAGCAAGGGAGCAGAGGGGAAGAGTGCCAGAGCGTACTAACTTCTTTGATCTGCAACTGGGAGATCTCAGAGCTCCAGCTCTAAATGCAGGGAGTCAGGCTTTAATTTCTCTATGGTTATTTCAGTGGTTGGACAATCATCTTGGCTCTGACACGATGGTGGAAGACAATATGATGTAAGTGCAAGAAAGATATTTTAAAAAAAAAACATTAGCATTTGCTATGACGTTAATTATGGTGAGTTGCAATTTTCTAAAAATGGTTTCTAAACAAGGTCTCAAACCAACTTAAAGGGATAGCTCACCCAAAACAAATGAAAATTCTGTCATTAATTACTCACCCTCATGACGTTCCAAACAGGTTAGACCTTCGTTCATCTTTGTTAAACAAATTAAGATATTTTTGATGAAATCCAAGAGCTTTCTGACCCTGCAGACAGTAACGTAACTACCACGTTCGAGGCCCTGAAAGGTTGTCAAGACATTGTTAAAATAGTCCATGTGACATCAGTGGTTCAACCTTAATGTTACGAAGCTACGGAAATATTTTTTATGTGCAAAGAAAACAAAAATAATGACTTTATTCAA
Organism: Tor tambroides; assembly: GCA_021397915.2. Classification (NCBI taxonomy): domain Eukaryota; kingdom Metazoa; phylum Chordata; class Actinopteri; order Cypriniformes; family Cyprinidae; genus Tor; species Tor tambroides. The sequence continues at coordinate 32,674 of JAFVLL020005461.1, read as the reverse complement.
CAACAATATCTTCTCTTCTGTGTCAGACTTTGACACGCGTTCACAACGTCGCTTCATAATATTACAGTTGAATCACTGATGTCACATGACCTTTCTGGGTCATGAACATGATAGTTACATTGCTGTCTATGCAGGGTCAGAAATCTCTTTAATTTAATCTAATCTTATTTTATGGGTTTTGAGCAACATGAGGGTGAGTAATTAATGACAGAATTTTCATTTTGGGGTGAACTATCCCTTTAAATAGGCTATACCTGTTATTTCATTCTTATTTTGTCACATCTGTAGTTTCAATTTTCCTCCATATCACATCACTTATCTTTTTTCAGCTTCACTAAATTTTGAACAGATTTAAACAGCATAAAACAGCTTGCTGAGATTTTGTTTAGATCTTCAGTTATTGGCCTCCAAACATATTTCATGAAATAATTTTTAACTTATTGGAACCTAAACCTATTCTACATATTTGTTTTTGTTTGGGCACATTTTATCTAGCTATTTTAAGCTAACTTGAGAGGACAATAGGGAGAGGCAGCGAGCGCATGAAGTTATTGTTATGACAACCAGAGACACTGCAAGATGAAGAAAGATGTTCTAGAATGAAAGTACACCAAATCAACTTGCAGTGGTATAGAAACGGCTTTCTTTCTCTGCAGTATCATCTCACTGAGAATCACAAACAGTAGCAGAAATGGTAGCTACCTTTAAAAGTACACTTAAATTGAAATCTGCAAAAGTGTGGTCAAATTAACAAAATTTCAGCATATATCTGAAGAAAAACAGGTACATATTGTCAATAGTGTAACAATGCATGAAGCACAGCTCACAAAGAAGTCACTTTCAAGCCAAGCAGTTTTCTGCTGGTCAAATACATGACCAAATTGCGAAACAAAAAAATCTTTCACCCTCATGCGAAATTTATGACCACATGGATTCCTATTGAAATTATTGGTGGTAAATTTGCTGAACAATGTTAAACGTGACCACACTTTGGGCCAGATTTACAAACAGCTCGCGCCAACGCAAACTGTCTTTTGGTGTTAAAGTAGTACTGTCAGGATTTACTAAAGATGCGCAGTGAAGAATTAGCGCTGAAAAGGCGTAGACAGAGTTATTTTTGTGCCTGACCTTATTGAATATGCATTTGTAGGAGTTTCCCTTTCAGACGCAAAATTTATGGGAGGAGAGGATTAAAATGAATCACACAATGTAAATAACATTTGCATTCGACAAACTACTAGTATTTGCGCCATTATTTAACATTCAAAAAAAGCATGTCTCAAAGCAGGCGGTAATTTGCGCTGCTCTTGGTAGATTGCGCTGGTCATTATGGAAAGGATCTGGCTGCGTCTGTGTTCTTTAATGTGCGCATTCTCTGTAAATCACACGCAGAATTTTCTCCTCCCATCTGCGCTTTTATGGAATTCGCTTCTAACGCTAATTTTCCAGGAACAGAAACAGAGACATATTATAATGTTTAGTGAATTGTCGAGACACCAGTTTTGACAAAGTCTTTCATACAGACACAACACAAAAGCTACGCCTACTGGCAAACGCTAATGGCAATAACATTCATAAAGAATAAGGAAGCTTTAGACTTTACAGTGTCCATAAATTTGAAAGAATTACATCATCTTGGCCACAAAATTACTAATGCTGATGGTCCTGTGCTGAAGAGAATTAGCATATCTGTGATTCAAATCCAGGAGAAGCAGACCACAGGATTAGAAAAGCAATGTTCTTAGGCAGAAAGATTTCATCAAGACATCTCCTCTTACAAACGACTCCCTCTGATTAGATCAAGAAGAGTATTAACAATTACACAGCTTACAAAGTCTTTACACACTCTTTGAGTGTCAGTGGCAATGATGCAGTGCCTGGTGATTGGGAAATCGTCAGGAAACATTTACTGCAGTTTCCAAACTCTTCAGTTCAGTATTTGATACAGATCTGAGCACTGCTACAGTACACATAGCAGTTAAAAAGGGTCTAATTTAGATATAGTGAAGGTGAACTCCATCATAATCACTGTAATATGACGTCATGTAATTGAGGTATAAATGTCACTTTAAACTGTAGATGCCATTACATCACCGACTGCATATTTGGTGTATGCATATAATGTTTAACCTTGGCAGAAACCTAAGTGCTCTGTGTGAGCTTATAACTAAAGCATGTGAAGGGTAAATCAGCACAGCTCTCTCATATATACAGTATATACAAACAGATGTCTAGCTTGGAGATGACACTTCATCATACTGTCCACCTCACACAGGAGTCCCCTTCAATATCCAGTACAGAGCCGTAGAGTGTTTACATTATTGCAGAGTCATTTAGATTTAGTCTGTCCTTTGTCATATGCTGAAGCAGTGTCCACACTGGATAAGGCAGGATGAACTATAAAGCTCAGTAGCTGTTATTTCCAGATTGCTTGGTTGCTTAAAAAGAATGGTTGACTCATAAAAATGTCCTTTTTCCCCTCATGCTACTAAAATTACTCTCCAACACTGCTTCCATTCATATACCAAGTTCACATACCTACACATTTATACCTACACAATTAAATTTATGCATTTAAACATATGCTGTGTCCCACTATACACACACACACACACACACACTGTATATATATATATATATATATATATATATATATATAATTTATTTATTTATTTATTTATTGGAAGCTATTCAAGTCAATGGATTAAAATATTAAATCATAATTGATCCTATTTTTTAAGTCTTTCTCATTAAAAATTGAAAATAAAACAAAATAAAATAAAATAAAATAAAAGCCATTAATGAAGTCTTTTTTCCACATTTACTGATAAACAGGAGGTGACTGCTTTGTGTGTGTTCAACAGCTGCAGGACTTACAAAGGAAAACTGAAACAGTTACAATGTCCATTTGAATAAATGCATCAACTGTGTTAAAAAATAGTGTTAAACATTTAATTATGTGTTAACTTGCTAACTTTGACAGCCCAATAAAAAACTTTGGAAAAAAGGGGGACTTCAACGACATCCCTTATTGGAAGGTGCTCTGTGTACAGGAGGTTTAGTGCTGTCTCAGTTTCACTCCAGGCACAAACATCAGGAGACCACCTGGAATTGAGACTACTAGCATTCCACCTCATTAATTCATAATGATGAGGTCACCTTAACACAGTCAATGGATTCCCCATCCAGTCAATATAGTGCACTGGGTTCAGCAAGTTGTCATGAAACTTAATAGGTAGAAGACCTATATCAAAATTGGATGTGGACCAATCTTGGATTTACAGTATAGCAGTGGCGGCGCTAAGGCGGGGCTAGACGGGGCTATAGCCCCATCAGAAACTTGCTTAGCCCCGGCCCCAAGTTTTAAATGATTTGGCCTGTTTTTTTAACTCTCTGTGTCACTCTTATTAACATTGAAAAATAAACATTAAAAACCTTAAAAAAGTGCCTAATATGTGGCCTATAAACAATTGATATTATGGGGGAGGGGTCAAGCAACTCAAAAGCCAGCTAGCAAACTTTGCGCAAGATGGAATTCACTATGGCAGTGAAAGTAAAAAAACCCTGACGGACGCAGCTGCAATAACGGCGCATATTCTCTCTGAGACAACGAGAGACGAATCTACTTTAACATATGCTGATAACGGTATATAACTGTCTTAAATTATTCCCTTAATATTTCTTTTGTGGCTCGTATAGTGAAAAACATGAGAAGAAACGTATTTCGCGTTAAACAGGTTGTTTTTGAAAATCGGTGCCTGAAATAAAGCTGCTCTGAATTTTCATTGATGACTGCAGTGTTTATCATTTTAATTATAGGCCTATAATTCATTGTATAAATTAATAGACCTGTTTTAAAAAATCTTTTTAAAAACATTTTCAATGAAGAGTACGCTAATAGCCTATTTTATTATCCTCACAGTGCATCATGCGGTGATGCGCTATGAAATTATTGCGGGGCAATATTTTCATGTAATTTATTAATAAAAGTAATCTAATAATAATAATAATAGGCCTAATAATAAGAAGAATCTAACAGGCCTACATTCAATGGAAATGCTAAATCCTCTTAGCCTATTGCCAATTTTTGATGCTTATCTCTGGCTATCATCGACACCCGCAATGTGTGCCCGTGTGGAAATAGTTTTATGAATTGTACAAAAAATATTGTAGTTTTTATTGAGTTGAAAATAGAAAAAATCCAAACTTTCTCTCTTTTCTATATTCGTTCATAAATTATATTACTTTGTAAGTGTTATATTTGGCAGTTGGCATTAGTAATAACAGTGGCATATGAGAAGTTTAATACCACAGAAAAAAAGTAAAATATGCCTTTTTCGATGCTGCTGTATATAAAAAAAACTGATAGCTAAAGTTTAGGCGTTCATTACTTTCTCTCAATTTAATTCGTTTTTTTTTAGCACCCCCTCTGAACAGTTAAGCCCCCCCTTAGCACCCCCAACAAAAAAATCCTGGAGCCGCCACTGCAGTATAGTAACTTAAAATATATCACAGATAAGTTACAATAAATTGTATGTGCTTTAGATAATATATCATTTTAGTTCCCTGGGAGGGAAACATGGTTCCCTCTGCTGAAAACAGCAATTTAGACTTAGGAAACTAAGGTTGGTTTTTAACTGGTTTAGTTGGTCAGTCAGTTGGTTTCCCAGCCCGACCATATTTCAAGACCCAAAACCACTCTAAAACCATCAAAAAAGACAAGCTTGGCCAGACTGAGAGACCAGCTATCTACAGTACCTTAGGCTGGCTTCAGCAGGGATGACATACCATTGCATTTCATATAAACCTTCTCCTTCCTCAAGTCGTTCTCTTCCTTCCCTCTCCACTGTAGGTCTCTGAGAGACATTAAACTCCTCAGCTTCTATACTGTGCTATTAAGCCAAAACTTCAGAAGGACTCCTAAACCAGAGCATATGTAGCGTGTTTGTGGTATGCTGTCAGACTGCTTCAAGCAATTAAAGTCATCCCCTGTGGCATCCATTACCCAATCATCCCTCTTGGCTTTGATGCTGTCATATGATCTGAAAAATCCCAAGGCAGTATTCTATGTTGTAATTCATCATAAAACATTCCGGCAACCACAATATCACCGAGAAAGAATTCCTTGAAATTACCATATCATAACCATCTATACCGACCTCAGCCCACCCTTCCCCTTCCTGTTGAGTTCAATGTAATTCAAATTTTCTGGGCTGTTTGTTTCTTTTTTCCCTCAATATGATTTGCTATGTTTTTGAACTGTAGTGGTGAGCTTGAACTAAGTTATGCAAAGCCTACAGCTACTGTAGGCCGCTGTTTTCCCCTCCTCAGTAAACTCCTTAAGGCTTTCTTTGAATCTTGTTTACAACTTACGCCTGGCGGTTCAAAATCATGCATCAAATCATCATTGCAGTCCAAATCTTTCCTAATTCAAGCAAAACATGATAACCACTTGATGAAAATAGCAACAGCTGCAACGAAAAGATGGAAAGAGACATAATATGTTTGGGAAGATAAAAAATAGTCCTTGCATCCTTGCTCATGCCGCAGGTCAATGGTGGGCTGGAGGATGTCTCTGAAGTCCAGTGACATTCAGAACTTAAAGCGGCAAATTTCAACCCACTGCTCAATCGAACATCGCATTTCTCACAACAAGAGACCTCAACCCAAGACCCCTTGAGTGCCAATGTTACTGTGTGAGACCCTGAGCCTATAAACACATCAAGACACCAGACACCGCTGAACCACTTAGCCCAGGCGGCCTGTTGTCTGACAAACCGACATCCAGTGCCAACTAAGGGCTGAGAAAGCAGAAAGGGATTTGACATTAACCCCGCTTAGCTCAAACTCCTTACTCTTATACCCCTCTCACGACATGGTAATCCGACGGTGACCACAGACTTTTTGGAAGATGCTGAATATGCTAAAAACAACATGCTAGTGTCTCTCCAAACACAGAGATCTTGTTAGAGTTGCAACCTGAGTTCGGATTAAAGGAATAGTTTATTAAAAAATGAAAATTTGCCAAAAATTCTCACCCTCAGACTTTTCAACATGTAGATGGGTTTGTTTCTTCATCGGAACAGATTTGGAGAAATTTAGCATCACATCACTTGAATTACATTACAGTTCAACTTGTGGAACATGTACATAGTTAATGTGATTATCAACCTACCAGACCTGTGGTAAATGTTACAGGACACCTTTGAGAACTTGGAGAATTCATACTAACATTAAAAATGACCTTGTTAGTTAAATATAAAAATGGCCAAGAAAAGTGACAGCCATTCTGAAAATTTGGTTTGATATTCTGTTAGATAATAAAATCTCCACATTTACAGGTATGAAAATTATCGTCTGAATCAGAAATGTCATTGTTTTGAACTTTTTTTGAGAGTAGGGCTGTTATCAGACAATTTTGCAGCTACATTTAGGTATCTGGGATGCGTGTTTCAAAGAACTGAGAATTAAAATTAACTATTAACATATACATACACTACTAAATACAAGCATGAATTTTCTAAATGATCATTCCTGAGTCACTCCTCAACCTGTTGTGGTTTACATAGCCATAAACAGCTGTAAACAGCTGTAAACACAAAATGAGGATGCCAAAAGTTTAACTTGTCTGGCGTTACCTGTTTTTGACCAAAGAAATAGTAGTGAATTAATTATGCACATGGTAGTTTTTGTAAACCATCATCAATTTCAAGTGAAGTTGTAGAAGGTAGTTGTCTTACCTATAAATAACAAACTGTTTTATCACAGAGCAGCAATGCAAATGTTCTTCTGCAGATGTCACCCTGAGAAACAATCGTTGTAAAGAATCGAACAATTCTAAAGATAAACCCATGTGACATAAACACAAACAATGAGTACAGGAAGAGAACAAGCAAGAGGGCAGAAAAGGCACTGAGGGGCAGATCAGGATGAGAGTTTGATTGATTAACTGATCCTGGGACAGTGAACCATCTCTGCTGTTTGGGTGGTTGCTGGGGGCTGACTTATATGGAAAAGTCTTGGATATGCTGAGAATCCTCTAGAGAGCAGTTAAACAGCGACCTCTGACCTTACAAAGATGTTACAGTACCAGACGAAAGCGTTTTAGCAACAGTGACGTCAGCTTGAGCGAGACTGTTTTTTCAGCTGAGCGCTGTGGGCAAAAGGACTGAGACTGCTCTTAAAGGGAGAATTCAGTATTTGCTCTTTCAAAGATAAGAAGAGTTGAAGGCACTCAAAAGAGAAAACTGTGTCACCTATTCACCCTCATGTTGTTATAAACCTTTATGCCTTTATTTCTTCCATAGAAAGAAGATATTAGGCATGACAGTCTTTCACTGTTTGGGGGCAAAATGCAATGAAAATGAATGGTGACTGAGACTGAGACACAAAATCTCCTTTTCTGTTTTACTCAAGAAAGAAAATCATGAAGGTTTGGAACGACATGATGGTGAATAGGATGAACTAACTCTATAGTGGAGATTTCAGTTATGTTTGATGTACTGCACATGTAAACTTTGTCTAAGAAGTTACCCCTTAGAATGAATAAAAATAGAAACAAATTAGTCATTTACTGACATTCAGTAAGAGTATAGTATAGTAAGAGTATAGTATGAGCATTGGATGTTCATTTTAAGATTTGCTAAAAATTACATTTCACAGTGTTATGAATAAATTACTAGTGTTTTTAAAGATTACCTTTAAGTGAATGTTAAATGATGACAAAGGTAATCTAAAAAATAAGATAAACCTCTAAAACTGGCCAACAACCAATATGGTGCTAATATATCATACATCTCTAGAGCCTCCAGTGACCGCTAATGCCAACTCTTGAGCCATCATCATCCACACTATAATCCCAACCCTCCTACGCTGTTTAGATTTGCTTTTCAAAGGAAGACAGAAGTGCATAAATAGATAAATAAACGAAAAATTGTCACAGTCCCACAGTGGTGGAGAGATAGCAGTCAAGGCCGCATACCATACAAGCCCCCTGGGGGCAAAGAGACAGGATCGTTATATAGCCGATCTCCAGAGAGCGCAGCCTGGGACCGTTCTCATGGCTACCACCATACAACATCATGGACGTCAATAAAAAACAAGGAAATTAGACTCTGCACTCTTCCAGTGTGTACAAACAGCAGCTCTTAAACACTCATTGCTCTCTATTGGCTTTCTATAAACAGTACTAGAGCAAAAAGGCCTATTCGGTTTTCTATTAACCGAGATGAAGCTAAAAGAGGACTGTGTCAGTCAATAAAGCATATATGATCTTATCCATCATTTTTGTACTCTAAGGCTACCCGACTAACGGAGGCATTACTATCTATACTGACATACAAAAACAAACAATAATTCACAGGCTTCCCTGCCTGGTTCCCATGCCTCTGCTGTAGAACCAGGAGCGGAAAAGCCTGGGAGAGAGAGTGAAACAGCAAGTCATACTATAAATGTATAATATAACAAAACAAACTAGGAAACCTGGCAAAAGAAAAAAAAATCTAGGAAAGACAGGGCTTACAGTGAAGCAATAGGCAGCACATTGATCTTTTCCAAAGTGTGAAAGTGGGACACATCAATAGGATAGAGCAAAGTGGCAGTGTGAGCACCACAGTGCTGCTCGCTCGCGGTCCCTCATGACTGACTGCTAGAGCAATCGATTGGTGGGAGGAAAGCTGGGTGAAATTCCAGCTTCACACACGGCACACTGGGGGTTCACCGCACCACCTGCCAGAGGAAGCTTCCTATTGAGCTTTACTTTGACTAAAAACACTGAATCTACACACAATGACTGACATTTAGAGACTATGAGCAGCCCAAAGGTATACAAGGCATTCTTTGCCTGACTGAATGAAAAACTATTTAGCTCATACCTATCATCAACTGGAGCTTTCAAGCTTCAAAAAAGACAAGCAATTCCCGCACACTATCGTAACTTGCAAAGAAGTAATATTTATTAACACAACGTTTCGGTCACACGACCTTCAACAGGAGTATTCATCTGGACTCCTGTTGAAGGTCGTGTGACCGAAACGTTGTGATTAATAAATATTACTTCTTTGCGAAATTGCGGGAATTGCTTGTCTGTTAAAACGATCCACCTGGTTGGTTCTATTATCCTACGCACCTATCACTTGCAGGTGTGCGATGGAGTTTGTTTACTAAGCTTCAAAAAAGAAAATAAAAGCACCATAAAAGTATCATAAGTGGTCCAAGTCTTCTGGAGTCATACAATACAAAAGTTGTTATTCACTGAAAATCTAGACATCCACCCCTAGATCTCCTAGTGTTCATGAGAGAAGTAGTGATGAATGATGAATGAATGATTCTTTTGTGCAGGATTCACTGAATTAGTTGAACTAGTTCATGAAACCTGTGTTTCTGGTACAACATCGTAACTCACTGCTTAACTATACCATTATACAATGCATTTTGGAAGAAATCAACTAGCTAGTAACAACTGTTTCCTGAAACCTTAGTAACTTTTTCGCAAATCTGTTGTTCAAACCATGTTGGCTCAACAATATGTAACTGTTAATAATGATACCCAAGTGGTGGGGTAATAATGTCTGATAATTAATTGGTTTGAGATCAAATTAATGTTAGATTTTTTTGCTATAAATAACAAAAATGGCATCTGAGGACAACTTGAGGAATCTTTGAGGAAACACTATATCGTTGAACCTCTGCTGATAGTGACAAAGCATTCGGCCCCGGTTGGATACTGATGCAAAATGATTCAAAAATGATTCAAAATGATTCCCCTGAATGATTCATTCACTGATTCTCAAGTTCAACTCACCAACTCAATTATTTGGTCACAGCTCATTGAAGGGGGAAGATTACCAGTGAATAACAGCTTAAATTTGAGTCTGTGTCTCACACAAAGCTCTAAGAAATCTTCAGAAGACTCGAAATAAAGAGCTTGAGACATATATACTACTTTTATGGTACTTTCAAAACCTTTTTGATACCTGAAAGCCTCTATGTCAATCTAGTTGCACTTTTCCATGTAGTTCCAACCTATAGTTTCTGTTTTTGTGTTCCACTGAGGAAAAACAAGTCATAAACATGACCAAACGTCTTTGAAAGAACTATTAATTTAATTACGCATACTTAAATACTGCTTCCTTTGAAAATCAGCTCAACTTCTTAGTCCCTTCAACCAAGGCGTATTAAAGACAAACAAGTCTGACCTCTACAGGGAAATAAAAGTTTTGAAAAAACCATTCATGAGCGATGAGAGGATGTCCATTCAACAGTCAAAAGAGGATGTTGATGTTTACAGGAAAAGCTCAACCTCTAGCCTTGAAGAGAAGAGGATCTCCTCTTTGCACACCATCTGGGTCAACAGCTAGATAAAACAGTTAAGTAGTGGATGTTTATTGTCCATTAGTGGGAAGAGAGCATTGATTCATAGAGATTACACAAGTTTGATGCTCAATACAAATTTCCAGCAGTGCACATAAATGCTAAATGATGGGTTTATTGGCAACTTCATCATATACGGCGCACAGATGAATATCCATTTCCTAACTGCATGGAAGCCTGGCAATTTCAAGCCTCGTGTGAATTTTATTACACAGATTAGGTACCTGGCAATAAAAACACAACAGCAGAGACATACTCTATCATTTTTCACATTTTCGAAGAAACTCACGCTTCACATGAGCTTTGATTAAAAGCTAAACGGTGGTATTGCTAGTGTTCTCAAGAAGGTTTTTTGTGCTTTTTGCACATGTTGTAGTTTTGCAAGAGCAGTCAACACCGAGAACGATGCCATTTCTCTTCGAGCGTAAAGAGGTAGGTCATCGAAACGGGACTGAAATGGAGCGATTAGATCTTGATGTTACTTTGCTTTTGACCTCCAGCCAAGGAAACACCAAAATGAGCTGTTGTTCTTGCATCAAGGCCAAAAGCTAGTTCAGTGTTACTTATTTAAATTTCAGCTCAGCATCCAATCAGATTGCTTCGCCTTTTTTTTTTTCAGATCAGTGCTTTTATCAGGGGAATGTTCTGGTCGCCATTCTAGCAGAAGGTACGTTTTGGCAGTTATGGTAGGGAGCTTGGAAGAAAAACAAGGATCCCAAAATACTCCAAAACATGATCTGTGGCTAATCTCATTAATCACATGTGTCTTCCATCCAAAACAAATGAAAAAAGCCTGCATTGTCCAAATATCGCCCTATCCGTGGCCACAGTTGTGAACAATGTGCATTTGTAATAACTAACAGATCTGCAAATGTGTTCATTTTGACCCAGTAGTGATACTGAGCCGTAATCTATAAAGGAAAACACTGATCTGAGCGTGCCTAGAGTACTAAAAAAAAGTTCAGCTTCCTGAAATGATTCCAAATTCTAAACAGAAGGATCAGTAACAAAAAAATATAGGCATTAGAGGACCATAATAGAAGCTTTTCATGGTCTTTGCGCTCAACATGTGGATTCGAATGATAATCGTAACACTGCATAAATTCTGCTCTTCTGTTTGTTACTTGAAATGTAGGAGCTGCAGTCGTGTAGATCTGTGTGCAAAAGACAGAGAAACAATTGAAAAGAAACAATTGAATCCTGCTGGGAAGAGAAAGTGCAGTGAGAGAGGAGAAAGTAAATGTCTCCGGAGAGGTGCAGGCGAAAGATCAGACTCGCCAGACATTCGCGACTCCCCTTGGAGTCCAAAATTTCACGTATTCTTTTGTTTATTGTTTGGAGGCGGTATTGAGGCTACCAGTCACTGCTCTCTCATGCCAGAGATATGCCAGAAAGTACTTATTGGACAAACAGCCAAGTAAAGGCTGATTTTAACTTAACTCCCTTGTCTTCGCACCAAAGCACGGATTACGGGAGCAACATTAAAAATTCGTTCCAAATGCTCACTGATGCTTCTCCTTAATCTTTAATTAATATTAATAATTTAACTTTTTCACAGTTTGGGTAAGCTTTAAATAATTAAGCATTAAAAATCATCAAAATGTACATAAAATAAAATGAGTGTTTTTAATTTAAATTTTTAAAAAAAAACTATTAAAACTCTCTAATGCTTTCAGTTCTTGTTACCTACATTAAAAATCAACATGGAATCAAAATTGACATTATGTAAAGGAATAATTCACCCAAAAATGAAAATGTCATAATTCCAGTCCTTCACTTAACATCTTGAAGTGAAAATATGCGTTTGTAATACTCCAAACCATCAAGATGCTTTTATCTTCAAACTGTTAAATATGAGTCCTCTTTCCATAATATTGATTCCTCCAGTGAAAAAGTCATCTTACCTGAATCATGAGAGAAATATGCACACATCAATAACTGTTTACAAGTGAAAACAGTTCTAAACAAATAAGCTGGTAGATTCTGACATGAAAGAAAAACAGGGGATGGACTTTTTCAACTGCTTTATTATGGATTATTGACTCATATTTTGACCAGAAGTGATGATTTCAAGTTAAAATGCTTTAATGATGGATGCGTTTCACACAAACATGCAGTTTTTCACTTCACAAGACATTAATTGATAGATTGTAGTCTTGTGGATTACTTGTAGGTTATTGTGATGTTTTTATCAGCTGTTTGGACTCTCATTCTGACGGCACCCATTCACTGCAGAGGATCCACTGGTGAGCAAATGATGCAATGCTAAATTTCTCAAGATCTGTTCTGATGAAGAAACAAACTCATTTATACCTTGGATGGCCTGAGGATGAGTGACTTTATATATTCATTTTTTATTATTCCTTTAACAGAACTTTACAGTCATAACATGCTCTTCCTCTAAAACTAGTTTCCTTTTCTTATGACATCACCTAGGCCAAGCAGGCTATTGGACAATAAAAAACAAACAAACAATAACTCCACAGCTATCTATCCATAGCTATGTAATGTCCATCTTTCACAACTCAATCAAATACCAATGAATAAAATCAAGTCTCGCACTAACTTTTTCCCCAATGAATTTCCTATTTCACTAGGATATGTCAAATTACAGTTCAAGTACAGTGTGTTGCAATCGCCAACTCTCGCTGACTTTAAATAGCTGAAGACTCTCGAAACTTGACAGAATGTCCACCTCTAGACGTCCTCCCTCTTGAAAGCAACATTAGCGACAGTGAATAGAGTAAACAAACCTGACACTTAAAGAAACACACTTTCTCTGCCCTCAGCAAACTTGCACAGGGGTTTGACTCGTCCTACACAAGCAATCAAGCGGTGAAAGTATAGAGATGAACCAAGTAAGAAGTATAAAGAGAGGAGAAGACGCTGTCCCACTTTCATAAGCCTGTGATGAATAGCGTCGTCGCTTCTCTTTTGCTGAATCCAGAAATTCCCAACATCTGCGGGTGGCTGAGAATCCTAGGTTAGCCAGGATCAACGGCTTGTGCATACATCTTCCCTGATGGTGGTGTATGTCAGGGCGCATGAAAGCAAAGTGTGAAGATATTCCCCAATCCCAGCGGCCTACTTAGTGAACCAAAGTGCTTCTACACACATACTCCATTATATCAGACAGAAATGGCTCACCTAGGACAGTCAACATATTTCTTCATTATTTAAAAAATAATTACAGGTGACCAAAGGACCCTAGACAATAATGCACCAGGGAAAAGCACAATAATAAATGACATTAACTAAGATGCACAGCTTCCCTGAGTATACAGTAATTCTTTATTTATACAGATGAATTATACAAGAAGGGGCACTGCTGGTGTTGATAAACTCTCATGTGGCAAGATAGATACTGTGCATTCAGCGCAATGGGAGGGTTTAAAAAACTTTAAATGAAACGGGCAGATCGTGTAAACACTCGGACCATTCGAAGCTTTCAAGGGACACAAGATGGAGACGTGGTATAAACTCTAAACATAAAAGTCAAACACACTGTCAGTGCTCCCTTTGTGTTGCTGTCACTTGCACACACTAACATACACAGACGTTCTTCTGCTAGATAACAGTGCTAGAGTTTTGGCCCCGGGCTTAAAAACACCAGCTTCTCCCCTCAGAATGAAAAAGCTGAAAACTGCTGAGATGGATTTCTATGGATGCCCCTGTCTGTCAAAAAAAAATAAATAAAAAGGTAACTGTGACTTGCAACTTTATATCTCACAACTTCAACTTAAAGTCTAAGTTTGGTAAAATAAACTTGCAATTGTGAGATAAAGCCAAAGCGTGAGAGATAAAGTGTCAGTTTTGAAAAATGATTTAATCAGTGTGAATGTGTAACTGCAGCAGTGACTTTATATCTCTCAAGTGACATTTTTTCATATTTGAGACTTTACTCTTCACAGTTGTGATTCATTTTTTAAACTTTTTCACAATTATTAATTTTATTTTTCACTCTAAAGATGGAATAGGCATCAGACAACAGATTTCAGACAGTGCCTTCATGATGTTATAATGAGGTTATGACTTTTGAGCATTTGAAATTTACACAAAATCTGAACACTCATAAAATTCAACAAATACTTTGCCTCAAGTATGTGTTTCTTAAATATTTTGGTGACTTTGATTATCTCTTCAACTAATGACAAGATTGCAGTGCTTTTAGTTTAATTGAACACATTTTTACTGTGTTCATTTAACACATTTTTCCATTTTACCATCAGCATAATGCCACAAATTTGCATTAAAAAATCCATCTGTGCTTATTTATACAGGATCGTATTCTGCTTTTGAAGAGATAAATTCTTTAATGAAAAAAGCGGGAAGGAACACATCCGCGACGTGATCCTGCATACATTACCAACTGTCAATGAGAAGCGTTTGTTGTTTTTAAACTGTTCAATCTATTTTGAGTCTATTATCCATGCAAATTACTATAGGAAACTGCTGTGCATTTATTCATCCTTCTCTCTTTAATCTTTTATTCCTCAGATTGAAATTTATGCTGAGGCATCTGCCGCCACAACCTTTATTGTCACTGCTCCCATTCAACAAATGGGAGTGGGAAAAGTACAAACACACACATAGCTTTTCATCTTCCACTGCACTGGGGTTCTGGCACATTTAACTGTGTGTACACACACGTCGATGAGAACTGAAACCTCTCCACCATAGACTCACAAAAACATACATTTATTTAGGCTCTCTCCATTAAAAGCACTCACATAAGCTCTTTAAGGAAGAAGGAAACCTTAACTTCACGTGGACACATGCACCTTACTTCCTGTCAGACTGGATAATAGTGCTTTGAGGTGTGTCTGTGTGGTATTGTCTTCACCTGTCATCATCTCACAGTCTCATAGGTCACATTAGCACCTGTCCGTGCGCTCAGACTTAACGTGTCACGAAAGCAAAGGAAGTCAAAGACAAGTGCGCCATTCATTGGGAAAAGTCATTCTGCATAGATCTCAAAGAAAAGATATACAGCATCAATTTCCGTCCTTGACTTTAAAAATGAATAAGAGAGAAGTAAATGGTAGAGCTCCTGAAAAGAAGTCAACCTTTTCTTTTTCAGTTTACTATGCACAGCTCTTCGAGCATTCGAGAGATACTGGGATTGTGAATGTAGCTAAAGATTCTTTCGCATGAGTCATGTCAACGCTAAGATGAATTATGAACGAAGTGTCATCTACAGGCGCTCAAAGTTTGAAAAGTTTCAATTTCAACCCCGCTGACCATTCAAGGACAGCCAAAAAATACCAGGTAATTTGTATGACATAAACAATATCTGGATTTGCAGTTGAAGGTTCAACTTTGAACCCAAGTTTGGCTGGCATTTTCACATGATTGACAATTATGATGTCTTTATTGTACAAACCAACTTTTTAAAAAACTGTGAACCTATTAACATACATATAACCACATATAACAAGGTTTGTGGTCAGAAAGATTTTTTAAATGATTTTTCTCCTATGTTCAACAAGTATTTATTTGATCAAAAATACAATAAAAACAATAATATTGGGAAATATTATAACAATTTAAAATAACTTTTTTTATATTTAATGTATTTGATATGTCGTGTGATGGCAAAGCTGAATTTTCAGCAGCCATTACTCCAGTCTTCAGTGTCACATGATGCTTCAGAAATTATTTTATTTTGCCAATTAACACTTCTTATAATCAGTGTTAAAAAAAGTTGTGCTGCTCAATATTTGCTACCTGATTCTCATGACGAAAATGTAACTCTGGGAACTTTTTCGCAAGATGTGAAATACGTACCAATAAGTACATATCACTGCAGTTTCCAACAGAAATGAACACTAGAGGCGGTAAAGCACTTTTCACTTGTAATCGTTTTTGTACACAGTTATGATTACAGCTCCATGTTTCACTTTTCAGACATAAGTTTGCTCGGTAGCTCAGCCGGCACAGAATTGGACTTAGGATGCGAAATCCTTGGGTATGAATCCCGTCAAAAACGCGACTCACGATAAAAGAGCTGAAAAATGAGAGATCAAAAAACAAGCTAAAACGGCATGCTTGTGATTGCAATTTTACATCACATTAGCTTTTTTTTATACTATCGGGTAGGTTTAGGTGTAGTGCAGATGGTGCGTTATTTTAAAATGTCACGGAGCATTAGACTTACAGCGCCACTCAACGAACATTTCATGTCAGAACTGCAGTGACACCTACAAAACCAACGTCACATAAAACGTACCGTATGTGCATTCATCTGTTCCGGGGAAATAAACAAACATTCTTTTAGCGCCACTCAGTGGACATTTCACATTGAATATGTCACAAAACGTACATGGCGGTACGTATATCACGTCTTGCGAAAAAGTTCCCACAGGTAGGTTTTCATCATGAGATCAGGTTTAATATTTTTGTCAAAACCTTAACACATTTTTATTTCTTTGCTTCAGTTTTTCTCATTGATATATAAGAAATTAAAAATGGAAATATTTTTTACCATTACAAATTTCTTTCTCTTTTGATCATTTAATGCACCCTTCCTAAATAAAAGTATTCTTTTTAAAAATTCTCTGACCGTAATGGTTGTATAAGGGTCAAAGACGAAAAAGAGTTTAAGCATAAAAAATAAGTGTAATACTGCTTTAAATTGTTGTTGTTTTTCCCCCAAACATTTTTTTTTAAGTTTTCTGTTTAATTTAATTGCAATTTTGTTTTTGTTTTTCTGAGCAAAAAACAAATATCATACATTTTTCCCTGATTTACAGAAGACACCCACTAAAATGTCATTCAGTGTAACAATCTTGCCAGGCATATTTACAACAAAAATCAATTTATGACATATTAAAAGACTAATTACTTTCACCCCAAATACTAATTAGTTGTAATTTCACATTTTTCAAATTTGCCACTATCCTAGGTTTTGCCCATTTGTCAGTAAGAATTTTTTACTCATTAAAAACACAATAAAATTTAATATGCTCCCTTACCGTGCGTTCACACCGGATGCGGCGAGAGCGTCAAAGTGGCTGGAAGTCATTCATTTTCAATGTGAGCCGGCGGCGAGAAGCGGCGAGAGCGGCGCGGCGCGTCTTGGACGATGAGAGCGTCGAGGAGAGTTGAAATCAGGTCAACTTTATGGTAATGAGCTATGACGCGGTTCGGCGGCAACCAATCGGAATGTAGAAGTCCACCGCTTGAGAGGATTCCAGAGAACGCAGCCCTGTAAACTTTGGTTCCGACCACATTAGTTCCCAAGCAAAATGGAGGAGAGGTTAATTATTGCTGTGGCGGGTTTCCCGATAATATGACGTATCCCTGTTTGCGTACAGGGACATAAATAAATAAAAAAAAGATGCGTGGACTAAGGTGTCTGACATTGTTGGTGTTCCTGGAGTTGCTGATGTGCATTATCGTTATATATTTTCTGAAAATAAGCGGGAATTGCATGCTAACTTTAGCGCCAGAGCATGCAAAACAGTGTTGCTGCAGCAAAATATTTCTGACATATTGACACATATTGGATTAAACGAAAAAAAATAGGTGTTGTAGAGAGGAGGGCGAGTTGTATGTCACATATTTTACCATGAACACAAATCCATACCACACAAATGGCTTTTAATTGGTTTATTTCGTTAGCAAATGTGTAACTACAATACAGTTCTTTCCATCAATCAGTTTCTCCCTTTCACATTTAAAATATTTCATGAGGTTAACTTATACCCTACTTGTGGTCAGTCTGGGCAAGATCAACAAGCTTGTTTGCTTTGCGGCCCCTTTAAATACAAGACAAGCATACGATCTACATCAGAACGTCAGAGCGTCCACGAATCTTTCTACAACGTTGCTGGCAGGGCGGCTAGGGCGAATTTTGACGCTCTCGCCGGCGGCGGTGTGAACGCACAGTTATTCTTTTATATATTTTAATATGCACAAGTCAGAATAAGCATGTAGTTTGAATTTTTACATAAATATTGTGTTACACTGAATGACAATGTAACATTATTTCAACCAAATTTGGATATTTTATTCTCCAAAAACTTATTTGAAACCTTAAAATTAGACACTTTAGTTACATTTACTGTGCTTTCTATGGACATAAAATCACTTTTGTAAATTTCTTTTGATGCGGACATCTTAACGTCTTTGACCCATAAACATAAATAAGCATTTAATGAATTGAATGAATTAAACTTTTTTCTGATATTTTACTATAATTTAACTTCTTTTTTTTTACAGACATATGTGACCCTGGACCACAAAACCAGTCTTAAGTCGCTGGGGTATATTTGTAGCAATAGTCAAAAATACATTGTATGGGTCAAAATGATCAAATGTTTTTTTTTTGTTTTGTTTTTTTTTAATGCCAAAAATCATTAGGATATTAAGTAAAGATCATGTTCCATGAAGATATTTTGTACATTTATTACCATAAATGCATCAAAACTTTATTTTTGATCAGTAATATGCATTGCTAAGAACTTCATTTGGACAACTTTAAATGCGATTTTCTCAATATTTAGATTTTTTTGCACCCTCAGATTCCAGATTTTCAAATAGTTGTATCTCAGCCAAATATTGTCCTATCCTAACAAACCATAAATCAATGGAAAGCTTATTTATTCAGCTTTCAGGTGATGTATAAATCTCAACTTCGAAAAATTGACCCTTATGACTGGTTTTGTCGTCCAGGGTCACATATGTGGATATAACCTTGTAAATGAAAAAGAGAAATGGAAAAAAAGGAAAACCAAAAGTAAAGTAACTAAACGTTTGAAACCACGAACAAGCAGAATACTGTGTAATGTAGGCTTTAAATGCTATAAAAGTCTTGAGAGTGAAACAGTCCAGAGATATACATGGCCGTTATTTGTACGAAATGCTCAAGCCAAGATTCTTTCCTGGTGTTTTCTATCCGAGATTGTCAATGAGACAAAGGTTTGGGCTGATTGACAGCACAATGAAAACTAAAGGCATGGGCGGGCTTACACACCTCAACTACACTCCGTGAGGGAAACCATGGCAACCAACACATGGAGGAACGAAATCATGAAAGGCAGAAAAAAGCCAAAGAAAGAGAAGCGAGAGAGAGAGAGAGAGAGAGAGAGAGAGAGAGAGAGAGAGAGCGAGAGAGAGAGAATAAAACCAGAGGTAAGAAGCAGTTTAAAAAAATGGAAAATAGATCTCCATGACAACTCTGGCTGGGGAACATAAGAGCATACCACAAGGTTTTAAAAACTCTGTAAAAACAAGAGAGAGGGAGGTGGAACTGAGGAAATTGAGCAAGAACTGAATGAGAATGATGTTTAGTTAATATACACATAATAACCACTGCCACTGACCTACCAGCTGAGCTGTTTTTATCCAAAATCTCTCCACAGACTCCTACGGTCTGTTCACTGACAGTCTCATGCATATTGCACAAAACCGAAAAGCACTAGTGAAAATTGCAAGCTCCAATCAGTCTTCCCTACTGCAAAGCTACTTCAGTAGAGTCTGGGTGCATAGCTTTAATCAGGCTGTCGGGAAACAAAATCATGTTTAAAAAGTTACTGCACTGATATTATGAGTGTTTCTACTTTTCATTTTAAGGCACTAACTATAGGGTCCTATGAAATCCGTTTTATTTTTTTCCAAATTCCATTTTTTTTTTTTCATTTTAATTTTTCTAGACTCTGTTTTAATGGTTAAATTATATTTCATTAATCAAAAATCATGTCTAATTAACTGAAATCATGAAACTTACACAATTTAAAAGCAATTTATTAAATGTTTAACAAAAATTACATTTTTAAGGCCCTATAAAATGTTTTTTATCTTCAAATTTAGTTTTATTTTTATCAAATACTTTTTTTCATTAGTTTTCTGGATCTCATTTTAAGAGTTTTATTAAAATGCTAATAATCAAAAGCATCTCCAAGTAACTGGTTTAACAAAAAACTATTGTGTATTTACATTTTTCTGGCAAATAAATTCTGGTAAATAATTTTTCTGGTAAATATTCCTTAAAAATAATGTTCCACTTAACTTAATGATTGCTATCAGGATGTGAAGAGACTTTCAACCAGAATAACAAAAAATGTTTCTGAAGACAATCACCTATGATACCTTTAATTTCTGTTGGAAATTGTAGTGATATGTACTTATTGGTACATATTTCGCATCTTGCGAAAAAGTTCCCACAGGTACGTTTTCGTCATGAAATCAGGTAGCAGAAAACACTGCAAGTGTCACGTGTGCTTCAGTATGTGTGTAGTAAATGAAACTGCACGTCTGCACCATTCATTCACACAGAGGCATGCAGAACATGCTGGATTCATATTTAAATAGTATTTTTGCGGCTTAATATTCACAAGCACTACTCCATATCGCGTTTTGTTTTAAGTGTGCTGACCTACTTTTGATTTATTCATCCAAAATTTGGCAAATTCTGTGACATTCCGCGTTATACTGTAAATTCCATTTTTATGACAGGATTCCACGATTTCCTACGCATTTCATCATAGGGCCCTATAACTGACTTTTAAAACAGATTTTTTTTCTCAAAAGGACAACATTTGTCAATCATAAACACCAACACTACCATATTTCTTCTAGGTGCCCTCTTCTGTCCACAGCCTGACTGGTCAGAGTGGCTTAAATCATAAATACGGGTAGCGAAAGAGAGAATTCTAGGCAGCTGATGCATAGTAATTGGCTGCTGTTCAGGAGGACATTCTCCTCTGAAAGCTAGGATCTTTTGTGAGTGCTTATCATTACTTAAATGACTTCCCATCAGGTCAGATGAGCTCACAGTCAGTGTGGGGGTAGATACGAAGATGAGGGGTTTTAATAAAACTTGAATAAAAAAAAAAATAGATTTAATATAAAAACTTAATATAACACACTTTTAAAAATTAAATAACGAATACATTTAAAACCCCTTCCCCAAACATCCCTCACCCCTCTAAAAAAGTAACATTTGAATAAAATAAATTAAAAATTTTAAATTAAATATAAAACATTTAACAAAACATTATATTTAAAAAACACATTTAAAATTCTAAATAAAAAGTAAGTTTAAAACCCCTCCCCCACACTTCACCCCACCAAAAAAAAATTAAACACCATATGCCTAATGCAATGTCTAAAGACACTGCCAAGTGCACAATCTACTGCCCTGCTCATTATGTGTCCAGATCTCCTAAAGGGAACTGGCTGTTAGCTACATAATTCACAAGCATGCTTTGTACAAGCACTTGTTCTTCACTACACTTTCAGCAAGTAATTAACTGTGCACTTGTGTAAACTGTGTAAACTAACATGTATAAAAAAAAAAATCATAGTGGAGATAGGTGATATGATTATTGTTTACCACGATGTTGCCCACAACTATTAAGAGCAGGCCTCCTATGAGCCATCATTATTCTGGAAAGCCCACGGCACCTCCTAACTACTAAACACAATGAGAGTAGCAATTAAATGGTAGTAATGAACACTAAAGAGAAAATGATTTATTTAGCGAGTCATCTTAAGTTCTAGACACTTGAAAAACTGCTCAGCCATCCGTTTGTCTTTGTGGGATTTATATGGCTGGAGAGGGAGTGTGTCACATGGTCTGAATCTGAATTGCAGATTTTATCTCTTTTATGTGCATGGCATGCTGGAACTTTTTTTTGTACTGTGAGGCATGTGAGGTAGCGCTGGTACAACTAATCAATAAGTTTGAGAACTGAAAGTAATTGATAACTAATAGGGGGGGTGATTTCAGAAAATGAGCTTTCAGTTATTTAGCCTACCCATCAATATAAATTTAAAACTGTATATTTAATATTCCTTCCTTTTCAATCAGTCTTCGGTTAGCAAGCCAACAGCTTAGCCTATTAGCTTAGCATAGTGCAAACTGGTTAAAAAAGGCACTTTTTGTTAGTTTTAGAACAAGATTTTATGATAACACAATACATTTTTCATCAGGCATTGCAAACAGCTACATAATTCATTGACCTAATTCAGAATAGCATATATCAGTTATTTTAGTATTATTTATATACTATTATAGTATTTATTCATATTTTAAGCTAGAGTTTATTTTTATATTTTCAGTTTTAATTAAAAAAAAATTTAATTTTCAGAATTCTTGTTGTGTGCTTTTGTAATTAAAAAATGTTAGGATATGACAATATTTGGCCGAGATACAACTATTTGAAAATCTGGAATCGGAGGGTGCAAAAAAAAAATCGAAATATTGAGAAAATCACCTTTAAAGTTGTCCAAATGAAGTTCTTAGCAATGCATATTACTAATCAAAAATTAAGTTTTGATATATTTACGGTAGGAAATTTACAAAATATCTTCATGGAACATGACCTTTACTTAATATCCTAATGATTTTTGGCATAAAAGAAATATCAATAATTTTCACCCATACAATGTATTTTTGGCTATTGCTGCAAATATACTCATGCTACTTAAGACTGGTTTTGTGGCCCAGGGTCACATATAATATAATATAATATAATATAATAAACATTTATTTCAGCATTTCAATTAACAAAATATTTTTAAAGGTTAAACAACACTACATACTACTCTTTCTAATTCTGCCATATCTTTATAGAAATAGTAAAACTAGCATGCTAGTGTGCAATTTCATTATTCTGTTGTTGGAAAAAAAAACAGTTAGTCAGAATAAGCAGTTACTTTTGAATGACTGTCAACGGGGAAACATGGAAACATGCCTTTTACTAGCATCACGGTGTAAATGGCATGTACCAGACAAATTATTTGATTATCAAAGTAGCTGCAGCCCAATATGGAGTGTCAACTGCCAAACTTTGGTAACTTCACCGATCAGACTGCCACAATGCCTCGGCTCTCGTCCAGGTCAGCGTATCCACCAGCGAGGACAGCTCCGAGGCGGGAGCCCCCCTGGGGTGTTCCCCGGACACAGACCGCCCGAGCAACTGCGCACTCCGATGATTACACTCCACAGGACAAGATAAATGATGTGGTGTGAGCGAGTCTGAGGCCAAGGCGCTCATTTGCTTCCCATGAGACAGTGTGTGTACAACACTCCAAGACTGTGGCCTTTTTAATCTCCTCTGACAGGCTGTTTGCTTGTTTTAAAGTATCAAAGAACGCTCCCCATACATGCGTGATTTAGCGCTCCAAATATTGAAGATGTCACTGTACATCTCAGTAGCTGTAACCTCTGAAGGCCTCGATGTTATGGATGATTCACAAGGACAAGGATGTAAGAGGACACATATCAAGTTAATATCATTAGGAGAGGTTGAGTTCGATGGCGGTTGTAAAATACGATACCCTCTAAAGGCTCTTCTGTACCTCACCCAACCCCCTCAACAACACGACTGACACAAATCAAGAGGAACTCATCTAACACACACAACCTTAGCCTGTGTTTCAACACACTGCCCACTTGTCACTTTAGCATTGCCCTGTTCCACACTGTCCTCTTCATTATTCACGCTCACATCCTCTGGACATTCACAGACTCCTCGGTCATTCCTCGAGGGCCTCTTATACTCCTTCACCTTCAAACCAATCAGCTTTCTGTTGGTCAGCACCACAAATCCACATGACCAACTTGAACCTGTTGCATGGAGAAATCTTTTACCCTCACATGAAATTCTCAACTGCATGGATTTGGCCTCCAAAAATTCACCAAACAACAGTAAATATGACCATATCTTCATACCTTATTCATGGATCCTCTAGTAGCTGGTGCGAAAGGAAGGCTATTACTGAATTATTCAATATATCACAGACCTGTCAGATATTATTGTTATGAATAGTCAGTATTTTAACCATGGTAAATGTAGTACTGTGCAATGCCATTATCGTTAAATAAAACTTTATCAACTAAAATAATTTTTGATAACTAAAAGCTTAAATAAAATAAAAATATTAAATGAAAACTTAAAAATTTAACTAAAACCGAAATAACTGCAACTAACTGAAATAAGTTGTACTAAATGTTGTACAAATACAAACAAATTAAATCTAAAAGGAAATATCTAAAAAAAAAAAAAATTATAAAACAAATATTAAAAATAAAAAAATAAAAACACAATAATAGTATACAAATAATACAAACATAACCCTAAAATGTAATAACTGTAGTATATGAACAATGAACTACTCTGAAATGGCAGTGCATTTAATAATATAATATAATATAATATAATATAATTCATAAAATAGTATGTTCTGTTGATAACTGATAAAAATATTTACAAAGACAGCTCTAGAAACATTATGTCTCCATATTTTACATATGGAGAATTTGCTTTGCTTTGTTTTTTCCCTACATTCGGGTTCTGTATTCGCTATCTGCTTTAAAAAATAAAGGAGGACTTTAGGACCCGGAGGACTCTAGTGTATTACTGCTTGCATTTAAATTAAAAGCAGATTTCTCTTTTTCTTTTTTTCTGCCTTTTTGTCTTCTGAGAGAGGGAGGGAGCAAGTGGGAGATGTGGAGGGGGTCTGGAACTGTTTTTGTAGCCACATCTTGTAGGAAATCCTGAACAAAAAATGTTAACAAGAGACACGAAAACCATGAGGGCTGTGTCTCCCCCACTCCCCCTGACTCAGTGTGACAGCAACATGTACACACAAGACAGCTCTATCAGGAAAAACACACACAGGCGATATCTATCCGCTGTATCTCCTGCCTAATGTAAAGAACTGAACATTAAAACATGCTCCCCAAGGTCCAAAACAACTCCAACTAACAAAATTACAACCCCACAATGAATTTCCAATAAAACACGGGGGGAGGAAAGGGGCGTAGAAAAATGAAACCGTATGAAAAGTAAAACGTTTCGTGGGGGAAGCCTGACTGCGATGCCTAATCTAGGCCAGATTACAGACGGCCTTGTTCACTTTCTGCATGCGAGGCCTTAAGGGAAGATGATATCCTCCAACAGATCAAAACCCAAAAATCTGAACTGAATAAACTTTAAGATGAATATTCCTCGCAAGTGCAAATGAGCTGTTTTGAAATCCCAACCAAAGACGATGAACAGCGAGCAGCCTGGTTCTTTGTGACAGCCGCACAGAGACAATAGGCCACCTCTGTTTGTGGCCATTTTGTCTTGTCATAATCGCCAAATCTCCAGGACTA
Organism: Tor tambroides; assembly: GCA_021397915.2. Taxonomy (NCBI): domain Eukaryota; kingdom Metazoa; phylum Chordata; class Actinopteri; order Cypriniformes; family Cyprinidae; genus Tor; species Tor tambroides. The sequence goes on along the minus strand of JAFVLL020005461.1, from coordinate 7,194 downwards.
ACATCCTCCCGTTCACAGCAGTAAAAGGTTAAAGTTTCCCTTTTTATAGCTCTCCCACTGCCGCTCGCATTACCGCACGGGCCTGTTCAGGTGATAGCATGACATTCAAACGTAACGTAGTAGCTCCCGTTTTCGTTCGGCTTATTTGTTGCCGGTGTGGACGCCGTCACCCACGGCTATTAGGCTATAATGGTTTGGAAGTTGTAAATGTCACTGTGGCTTTTCATCAACTACAGGAAGCAATAGCAGCGGGGCTGCGAGACACCAAGACTTCCCCCAGTCTTATTGTTAGCGACGGCAAGGGCAAGATGGATCCCAATAAAAGCCAATGAAGCTTTACGCTGTAATTACTGTACAACGCTGGAATTCTGGTAAGGTTTCCCCAGGCTTCCTCCCCCTTCCCTCACTTTTTAGGTGTTGGCAGCATTACGGCGAGAGAATACTGAGGTGTGCCGCTTGGAAGCCATTTTTAATTACACGTGCTGCAGGGGATTGCTTGGACAAGTTCAGGACAATAATTATTAGAGCACAACGGGATTCCTTTTAACCAAGTCACATCAGTTTCACTGGATTGGATGGCAGGAAAGCGGTTTTGCTTTTCTTTAGTTCTTTTTTTCCGGGTCAAGTGTGCATTAAAACATATAAGCAGATGTTTTTAATATCTCACAAGGAAGAAATCCAAAACACGGCCGTAACTACATACCATGACAGCCTAATATAACAACGCTTTCTGCTTTAAAGAGGTATTTATAACCTAAGAGGTTTTATCTCTGGTAAGAAATCTCTTTTTTCTTTGCCCAGACACTGGGTTGAGCATCGTGACTGGAACTGTGATGACACCGGCCGGGTTGAAGGGCCTTTAAGTGTTGCGATGAGGGGAGGACACTGCTGATAAAGGTGCGGGTCAGTCCTGGGGTCTATCACTGCCACCTGCGACACACCCCTCCAGCCAAGCATGTCCAAAAAAGGGAATTCTCACTGCCAGTCGGATATCCCAGCATGGGACAACAAAAGGAATCACGCCTCACCTCCTGACAAGACACATAGCACAAATACCTTCATACACGTAACACACAGGACTGGGTGGTATCTGCTATTTTATCAACTTTTAATGAAACATCCAATCAGAAACAACGTCACAACTATTTGCTTTATAATATGAATTTTATAAACATACACACCGACTCCTGCGTTAGCAGCGTCACACACATGCGTCATGATACTATCGCGCATGCGCGTCAAAGACTGACACGGAAGAGAAGAAATAGCTTAATAAAGTCATTATCTTTGTTTTCTTTCCGCACAAAAAGTATTCTCATAGCTTCAGAAAATTACGGTTGAACCACTGATGTCACATGACTATTTTAAAGATGTCCTTACTACCTTCCTGGGTCTTGAATGTGTCAGTTGCGTTGCTGTCTATGCAGAGTCAGAAAGCTCTCGGATTTCATCAAAAATAGCTTAATTTGTGTTCCAAAGACGAACGAAGGTCTTACGGGTTTGGAACAATATGAGGGTGAGTAATTAATGACAGAATTTTCATTTTTGAGTGAAATATCCCTTTAATTCACTGATTTAATATATCACAAAAAATAGACGTTACTACATGTTACTTATTGCATAAACATTTTATCATTTTTATTTTATTATTATTTACTCTTTTTTTCAGAAAAAAAATATAATGCTATATAGAATTTCTCATACCATAGTACCAGATTTTGGACATACCACCCACCTCTACCAAACACACATGTGAAGACTAACCCACACCATCAAACATGTCTCTCTAGTGAAAAACACTGAGCCGAAGGAACAAGTCCGCCCTCTGGATCAAGAATATTTAAGCCAAAGTTGGATATTGTAGGTGTAAGACTGCTCAACCAAATGTACCTCAAAGCAATGAAGATCACAATTTCTTCATTTTTTCATGACAAATGAAGCAACAGAAATAAATACAATGTGCTAAGTTTTAGCGTGCAGAGGAAGGGGGATGTGTGACAGGGAAAGGAAAGGCTATATCTTACTGGTAATAAGACTAAAAGAAAGTAAACACAAGTGGTAGAGGTAATGAGCTTCAGAGGCCGTATGGGAATTCGGTTAGGTGGGCCAACATACATCTCACCCCTACTTTCCCTAGTTTCCCTCTCTCTCTCTCTTTCTCCTCCCCCACCTCTCCTGCCTCATGCCATTCCCCTCAACTTCTCCAGTCTCCTCCAATTCTCTAATGAGAAAAAGCTGGTAGGAAAATCCTGGACTGATTCCTATATAAACTTACAGACATCTCACGGAACAGCCCAGGGAGAAAGAGAGAGGTAGAGAGAGTGTTGAGAGGTTGAAGACTGGCAGGGGGCAGCCAAGCAAGAACAGTGACAAAAGGTAATATAGAAGAGAAATATATACACACATTCAAAGAAGAACACAAAAGACAGAAAGCTTTCCAAGAGTCTGACATTTTGATAATAACGGGTGTTTGTCAAACAACCAATTCAGCTTGATTCATTCCTTCTCCTTTCTTTTTTTTCTAGCGTGAATTCAGGTCAAATATACGGACAATTATGATGAGTAAATATTCCAAATGAAGCAGTCGGATATACTGATTGAGGAGGAAACTGCCCACTTAGAATCCCACCAGGGTAAACATGTCTAAACACGCGATTATTTTTTTTGGACACACTTTATACGCAAAATACACTATTTTACCATCTACATAACAAGTTACAGCCAATTTTATGATAACAAAAGTGGTGTATTTTAACGAAATTCCAACTAATTTATTATCAAGACCAGCAGAGTAACATACAGATGATTTTCTGTAAGGAAAATGTCTAACATACATACATTTAATGAATGAAAAATTACAATTTAGTTTAGTGGTGGACTGATATACCACCAAGGCAAAAATGTCGGACAATATTGGGCCATTTTTAATTATTAGCATGAGTCTGATTTGGTCACGTATCTGACTTTTATTTTGGCAGCATAAGGACTTTTATTTAGACATCGTCAAGAATGGCGGAAGGCTCAATATCGGTCAACCACTAATTTCGCTTTTATAAATGCACATAAATATACAAATTTTAGCACAGCAATGCAAACAAATCCAAAAGCACTGACTGCGCAGTGACGGACAACTCAAACAAACAAGTCATCCTATTTTACCACATACAGTAAAATAGAACAAATCACTATGATTTTTATTTTAAAAGGTTCTGACTTTTCATACAAGGATGTTTATGAGATCAAATATCCGACTTCATCTCTATTTGGAAAGCTAATGTTCAAATATATTTTCCAAACAACAAAAGGCACTTATTGTATGGGCAAACAAATGTGTTCTGTATTGAGGCCATTAGATACAGCACAGCACAGTGGCTCTCAGCTGATAGTAAGATATGTAATAGAGGACTAATTTAAAGGACAGACTAGTCTGGCTGTAATTATAACTTCCCTTCTTGTTCAAATAGAGGGCTTATAGATGTCTGGTTTGACAGGACCCTGTAATGAGCCACTGTACATTAATTCACAGACTTGGCATATATGGGATTCAGCCTGAAATGTGTTATGGGCGGGGCCTTAAAAAAAGGAAAAGATGGAATTATGAAATATTGAACACAAAGTAATGACCATTTTCTGCATGGCAAAACTGGCTTCATTCCTCCGGCTTAAGCAGCTTTTTATGCTTATGCTCAATTTCTGGTTGTCAAATGAAGGAATCGGGCCTAAATTGTGATTAATTGACAATAGTTAGTGCAATGATTGCCTCTAGAGTCAAAATCTGTCTTCATAAATCAACAGTGTGAGCATTTGGCAACAAAACCACCAATTATAGCAGGAGTAACAATGCATAAGAAACCGAATGCTGCCAAGCCAAGCACATTGGCAATATTATAAAAGTACATAAAAGACAGTAGCAGGACGTGCCAGTAACACAAACAGTTTGGAAAAAAAAGTGAGAGAGTAACTCTCAGGATGGGATCATTTCTTAATGAACAGCATTTCTGCATGCTCTCTTCCACATCCTGAAACATATATAGCTGATGTAAATCACATACTTGGCTCACAAGCAATGTAGATTTGTGACAATACGCAGGAGTTCTTTGGTAACTAATGAGCAGCTACAGCAGGTGAAAAGGATGCATGCGGCATGTTTTTCACCTCGTGTTTCCAGGTCTGGGAATTCTGGCTGTGCTCAGTGGTAGAGAATAGAGTCGCGTGTGACGCCGTGGAGAGGAATATTACCATAGAGCTGATGACATCATTTATTTTCAAAATCTAATATTTCAAAGGTTTGATTTGAAAAAGCAATTTTAATATTTTATATACACTGGTCTGGATAGCTTTCCTCCCATTTTCTGCTGATTAAATAAGAACTCACTTCATGTTCTGTTCTTTTACAGACAGATCAAATATGCCAACAACTGTTGTTTGTAAGAAAGAAAGAAAGAAAGAAAGAAAGAAAGAAAGAAATGTTCGGATTAGTTGAAAAGTTTTAAACTAGTTAAAAAGTTCAATTTCAATAAATCACAATATTTTATTATTTATTCAAATTTTAATCCTATTAATTGTGACGAATTTGATTATTTTTCTTATGCAATTAAAACAAATAATTCACATTTTTGTATCATCAGTATAGATTAATGCATCAATAAAATTACTAATATGATGGATCGATTTTAAGTTCAAACGTTCATGTTATATTTTGGTTACATTTGTGAGTTAATAAAATGTAACTGGCAATATCAATATATTGATTGCAGGCCTTTTGAATCTTATCAAATTGTAATCATATCGCGGTATGTTTTATAGAATCTGCAAATATTGTATCATATTATGTTATTAAATGTAACATTGTTTTATTACATCATGTTATTAATTGTAACAGTGTTTTATTACGTAATTGTTTTAGAATTAAGCACACTAAATTGACGTTACACTGACAGACCTAATAATTGCTATATGATATTCCATTAATAGTCATATATAAGAACAGATTAGAATCCGCCAAGTGCCAGTGATCTGACCGACAGCTACAAAACTGAAATCTCCTCCATGTCCTGAGAAGATGTCTGCCGTCTGCCCAGGCTGAAGGCTGTTAGATGAGCTCTAATGGTGCAGCACTGGAGTTTAGTGGGTTTGAGTTTTCATCAAATAAAATCCAAAGGAAAACACAAGTGAGACGTGAGCTGCTCTACAGCTAAATGTGAACCCACACATACAGCAGTATGTGATCTTTACTGAAGAAACCACTGGTCTTGTCACAGTCCTTTGAGAAGTCCAAAATCTAGCATATGCGTTATCACACGCTTATCTACTGACCTTGTTTTCTAGGGTCTGGAGATGGTCTTGAGACTGAAATAGCTACTGTTGGGTGTGTTTGCAGTGTCATCACAGATAGTGGAGCATGTTGGAGATGGCTGATAGAGTTTTGGCCACGTGCAGAGAAAGTTCTGTGATGTTTAAGTCCATGGAGTGGCATCTTGGGAGATCTGTTATCTTAGATGCTGTGAGGACACATAGCGAGGTAGGTCCTGTTGGTTTTTCTTATGCTTTAATAATGTGACTAATCTCCAATTTTCTTAAGATTACTTCAATTCATGGTGCATACATTATTTAAAGCCCTGATGTGTTATATACAGGATCTAGCAAAATTAATTAAATCTATTAAATCTTTTAAACCAAGAGAGATTAGCTCAGCTAGAATTGTTACTACAAATCCAAACAGCAGTTGTTACTGAAAAAGCAGAAATGCATGCAGAAGCTTATCTGTGTTTTTAAATGAACAAACTAAACGTTAACTGAAGACTTGGTTTCTTGCTTCCTAAAATTGCATCAGCAATCTGAGCATCTTGCTATACAGATAGCATCGCTATGGCACATCATCCTGTCTCTTGTAAACATTTCAGAGGAATTTGCTTTTTCAAAATTGTTTTCTATTTTCAACAGTTTAACTGAAAGGAAAATAAATACTTCTTATGGTGATACATAGAGGACTGTACAGAAAGAAAAAAACATCACTGAATTTTACATCACAGTGGAAGTGTTCGTAACTGACTGCAAACTCTCTGCAAAATCAAAACATTTTATAAGGTAAGATAGAACGTAGTTTAGATACAATGTGAATGCAAAGAGAACTGGGTTTTTTCTGTTCAGATCACTTTTGGATCTACTGAAAGAGTTAAATTTTTTAAAAAGTACAAGTGTAAACATCCTTGAAGAACAGCTATTTTTGACCAAAAACAACTGCTCTTATTTTGTAGTTTTTTTTTTTTTTCCCACACCCGCTGATCTTAAACAAGCTGCTCTTTAGTAGAGCTGCACAGTATGGTCAAAAAAAAAAAAATCACATTAAAAATAAATTTTAAGTATAATGACATGTTGTGATATAATAAACAATTTCTATTGCTTTAATCAAAGATGGAGGAAAACAAACAATGGAAAAAAAGTTCACATTGCATTGGACAAGTGGATTCAGATCTCTTTATGCTCACTATACTTGTGAAAGTCTCTCAGTCTAGTTTTTAGAGTTATTTATTACTTTAATAGGCCTATTAACAGGCATATATATATATATATATATGTATATATTTAAAAACTTTTATAGTGTACATATATATATATATATATATATATATATATATATATATATGTACACTATAAAAGTTTTTAAATATATACATGCAGGGCCTAAAATTAACACCCACCAAGCACCAAATGCGAGTAAAAATCGGCGTTGGTGAGTATATGTAACAGTGTCAGTCGCCAGTTGGCGGGTACAACTTTTACGAAATAAAACAATGCAATGTAGTGAAAACAACAGCCAGTTTTTTAAAGAGATTCGCTGTTTCTGACGTAAGCGAATAAAACAATCTTTTCCAAAGATAAGATCATTGTGATTAGGTGTTGTGTCATAAGCGACAAGAACGAATCAAATAATAGGATACAAACGGGCTGATAAGGTCAGAGCAGTGTGATGGCAAGCTTGTCTCTAGACACGGTTCTAATAACTTTTACCTGAAAAGATTTTGCTGATTCATTTCAGAAGATTAACTTTTCCCTTATTTATTTTTCATAACCCGAGAATGTGGCGACACATACCTGGGGTTTCGCCGCCTAAACGGTGCAGTGAAGTATAGTTTGAAAGGCTGCGAACACATACGCTGAGCCACTTCAACGGACGAAAACACACACAATTAC